>JARFXV010001242.1:0-85298 GCA_031761425.1 Cosmopolites sordidus | reverse complement strand
CATGCGCAGGACTTTCTGTCTCGTCTTGTAATGCCAGGCATACATCTTTCCATCCCCCTCTGTGCCACCCGAAGTTTTTGAATTGATTGCGATGTGAGTGTCCAGGTTTCACTTCCGTATGTCATAACGGGTAGAACGCACTGATCCCGCACTGAATACTTTTCTTTTCAGGCAAAGTGGGAGTCTGCTCTTAAACACTATGTTGAGCCTACCAAATGCCTGCCAGCCACATTTAACACGCCGTTCCACCTCCCGGGCGGTATTCCCCTCCATTGAAATCCTCTGCCCAAGATATACAAAGCTGTCCACAATCTCTAAATCCCTTCCTAAAACTGAAATTCTTCTGTCCTGAGCGAAGTTATTGAACATAACCTGACTCTTTTTCAGGTTTATTTTCAAGCCAAATGGTTCGCCAGCCGTTTGCAGTTCTTGTATGCGTCTTTGCAGCTCCTCTGGGTCTTGTGAAATGAGAATAATATCATCTGCAAATCTAAGATGGTTTTAAGTTTACACCATTGATCTTTACACCATCCTGTTCCCAATCCAGTTTACGGAATACTTCTTCAAGGCCAGCCGAGAAAAGAATAGGCGATATTGCGTCACCCTGCCGTACACCTCGTTCTATATTAATTCCCACTTCAAGATCATCAAGGTGAATTGTGGCTGTAGCTCCATCATGTATCGATTCTAATAGGTTTACATAGGCTCTCTCTACACCTTGGCTAAGCAGTGCATCCATTATCGCATGCTTTGAGATGGAATCAAATGCTTTTTCGTAGTCGATAAAAGCCAAGCACAGTGCCTTTCTATGATCTGCTGTACAACCTGGATGTGATCCATTGTACTGAATCCACTTCTGAATCTTGGTTGTTCTCTTGGTTGTGCGTCATTCAGTTTTTTTAATATTCTTTTAGAAATTATCTTAGTGAAAACATTGTACATCACTGATAGGAGGCTTATTGGACGGTAGTTCTTTAAATCTTTCTGTGCTCCTTTTTTATGTAAAAGGATCACTTCTGCATTTTTCCATAAGTCAGGTACTTTTTGTTCTTTGAGGCATTTTGAGTATAATTTTGCCAGTGTTTTATGTAACGTCCGACCACCAGCTTTTAGCATTTCGACAGTTACACTATCCTCTTTTGGAGCCTTGCCGTACTTCATCAATTCTATAGCATTTGTTACTTCCTCCACTAGGATATCTGGCATTATATATTGTTCTTCTGTGGGTATTGCTGTCCCTGACTGGCTCTGATCTTCATATAACTGGGAATAAAACCTTCTGACAATCGCTAACATTTGGGTACGCGCCCTATACATTGTGCCATCCTCACGCTTTAAAGCATATATTTGCGTTCTTTTGTTTCTCAGCTTCTGTTTAGCTTTGTTAATTCCTTTGTTTTCTTTCAGAGTTTTTTGCACTAGCTGCATATTGAATCGGCGCGTGTCCTCTCTGATACGTTTTCTTATAGTTTTGCAGAACTCAGTGTACTCAACCCTGCCAAAAGGACTACCTGCATTTCTCATTGCTCGCCATTGCTTGCAGGACAGTACAGTTGGTAAATATTGTTTTATCGTTGGTCATGATGTAGTCAATTTCGCTTGTGAGCCCAGATGGACTTTTCCATGTCCATTTTCTGCTGATATTTTTCTTATAGAATGAATTCATAATATATAGTTCTTGTCCTTCAGCAAAATCAACTAATATGTCACCTCTATTGTCTCGCTCACCAGTTCCATATGGGCCAGTTGCATTTTCGTCTATTCTTGTTGTTCCAATTCTGGCATTAAAATCACCCATCAGGATTTTGTACCTACATTTCTCCTTGTATAAAAGCTGGGCCACATCATCATAAAATTCCTCAATTTCCTCATCTTTATGGCTTATAGTTGGTGCATAAGCTTGGACGATTTGAAGCCTAAACTTTTTATTCAGCTGAATGACGCATTAGGCTAATCGGTCGGATGTACTTTCAAATTTTACCACACTGTCCTTCAGCTTTCGATTGATGAGGAATCCAATTCCGCCACATCGGCCATTTTCCGTACCTCGAGTGTAGAGTACGTGTCCAGTTGGTTCCAGTTTGATTAACTCTTCACCCTTTCTTCGTGTTTCACAGAACCCAATAATATCCCAATGTATGTTGTCAAGTTCGATTAACAGTTCTTGCAATCGGGCTTCTGTTTTCATAGTCCGTATATTTAACGTTGCAATGTCAAAAGTCCAATGGCAGCCTGATCTAACCCGGTGATTCTTAGCACCCTCTGCCTTGGGGCAGATCTTCCCGCTGCCGTAGGTAGTTGCTCCTTGGCCTCCGGGGAATGAGGGCCGTGTTTGAGGTTGTACTGTCATATTTCAACATATTGAAATACCATATTATATATATATATATATATATATATATATATATATATATATATATATATATATATATATATATATATATATATATATATATATATATTATGGTGTGATTTTTTTTTATTTTTCAAAGTTTTTATTTTCTAATGCATAGATTCTAGTTTTATTTATTTGACCCTAAAACACAAAAATTTTTTTTTTATCTATTTTGGAGCACTGCTACCCGTGCCGATTTACGCGAAAAACATGCTGCGCTGCAGGAATTGCGCGCTCTAGCCATTTGTCTTTTACTCTCTGTTTGTCAGGTAGTTAACGCGCATTGTTTTATGTTTTTAAGATGTCAGTGGAACTAAGAAGCACTAAAAAAAGCATTTTCTTGGTTGTTGAAGTAAATCATCAAATTACGGGTGCAAAATCATCTTCTAATCGTCAAGTTCTAGCGGTTTTATTTTTTAACATTCGCGAAGTTCAATTGACTAAGTGAAAGTGCAAATCTTGTCATTCAGGGGTGTATTATATTCTGGGGAAAGGCTAAAATACCTACCAAAGCTGTACGTTATATATCAATTCTGGCGAAAACTAATGGAACGAATATAGATGAAGATAAAAGTTTCTTACAAAAACAAAGAAGAGTCCAGGTTGCTTGGCGGGCGTATACAAAAAGTTAGCTGAGGAAGAAGCAAGAGCGGGACAGAGAAAACTAGACGAAAAAAAAAATAGCCACGCAAATGTCTTCAGAGAGCTTATGATGATCTTTTTCTTTAGATGACTGTATACCGTTTCAAGATGAATCTATCAGCTCTGAAGAAAGGCATGGGGGAACCATTACCTTCAACATCAAGAACTGTAAGTTCTGTTTCTACTACGAAAAGAGCAAGGAAATATTTCATCACTGCAAAGTTTAGATAGATGTCAACTAAGCGTCAATGATTCTGTTTATATACTTCAGGCTACAGTAGAAGCACTAAGTCTTAGTTGCGACGACTACCCAATCAACAAATCTTCTATTTAACGCGTTTGAACACAAATGAGAAAACATAGAGTGGAATCAATAAATGTCGATTTTAAGAATAATGTAACCGAATTAGTTTCCGTTCATTGGGATGGAAAATTATTACCTGGACTGGATGTGAGAAGTTCTAAAGAAGAACGTCTGCTGATCCTTATTTCACTTGAAGAGAAGGAGCAACTTATTGTAGTACCTAAACTGGAGAGTGTTTCTCGCAAAGATCAAGCCAAAGCAGTTTCAAACACACTGTATGACTGGAACCTAAGTGATAAGGTACAAATAATGTGCTGTGATATGACAGCATCTATAGAGCTTGAATGGAGCTTCCGTAATTTTACAACAAAAACTGGAACGAGAATTGTTACGTTTTGTTTGACGCCATCATGTTTATGAGATGGTTCTTAAAAATGTGTTTGAATCAAAGATCTACCAAGTCACTAGCAGTCCCGATATTCTACTATAACAATAAGTGGAGAGACCACAGAAAGAGCATTAATCCTAAGTAATCCAACAGTATATTTGTGACACGAAACTTAACGAATTGTTGACGTTTTTACTCATGCAAAATTACGATGCAAAAATGCATCGGATGTGACGATTATCGGGATTTGATCGAATTGTTCTTTTTTTTTTTGGGAGGAGATAATGAAAGAAAAGTGGAAATCGGACTACCTGGCGCAATGCATCAAGCACGATAGATAGCAAAAGCTATTTACTCTTTGAAAATATATTTGCTGCAGTTTCAGTTTAAAATGAGCGTAAAAAACAAACAGGCGCTGCAAGATGCCAAAGCCTTCGCTTGGATATAGTATGGTAGTAAAGGCGCCAAATCAAAATTTGTGTTTTTTAAAGGCGTGGAAAGAATATGAAATTCACAAATCGATTTTTAAAGTGGCTGAGCAAGTTCAGTCAACATTTATGGTATTTATCAAAGGAAATAGTCGTATTATCACTCTTTGATGATGAAATTTATGAACAAACTAAGGTCAATATTGTAGCTAACTTACAAAGAGAAAGTACATATGATTTTGGGAAGAGATATGTTCCATCGAAAGAAGACATATTTGCTTCGATGAGAGTTTTGTTTGATCTGTTATTTTAATTTCACTGTTATTTTAATTGAATTATCAATTTAATTATGATACTAATTTTTAATTACTATTGTTTTAGGGAAATCACTGAGGGATCTTGTCACCATCAAGAGCAAAAATTTGTTTTCGCGATTCAAAATTGACAGCAGTTTCCTACAAGAAAACATATCTTTGTGGGAAAAACATTCAGTCTATATGGAAGCTAAAAAGAAGGTTTCTAGCTTAAAAGTAGTACATGATACAGCTCAAAGAGCTGTTAAGCTCATGCAAGACTTCCACGGTTTGATTACTGCAGAAGAAGAACAAAAATGGTTTCCTATTACGTTGTGTCGGAGAACATGGAAAGATGTATCCTGAATAGTTGTATTATTTTGTTTGTCAATATGATTAAATCCTTTACTTAAACTTGCCTTTTCATTAATAGTTACCTAAGATATGCATACTTGCGATGACCTACCTATACATATATAAGTGTTTAAAAACAACAGTTTACGTAACCTTTGGGAACCTGTCGGCACGAGTTAATATTTACCTAGGAAGTTAAAATTTTGTATTTAAGTATAGCTTAGTATATTAAAAAGAAATAGAGGGTATGCGTTTCCATAATTGCAAAAAAAAATTCGTCCCTATAAGGGACATCCAAATATATATATATATATATATATATATATATATATATATATATATATATATATATATATATATATATATATATATATATATATATATATATATATATAAATAAAAACATTTAGCTGGCAGATTATTCTTTTCCGCGCATGTTATATTAATATCCTACCTATAAATTATATAAATACTGGAGAAGAAAAATGCAATGCTATGAAATATATCTTATTGGAATATTTTTACAATTTTAATATAAGTAAGGAATCTCCTGGCGCGTTATTCACATGCTGCAAGTTTCGTTTAAAGTTGCTAGCGGTTGGAAAAATTGCTCAAGAGTTCAACCAATTCTATACTAAACATGTTCCTGCAGCGTAAAATCTAAGCCAATCTAGTGTCGCTTTTATAGAATCTTCTGAAAAATGCACAATTATACGAGTTGTAGGCATATACATGTAACAGGTGTTTCGGTTAATAATGTCGACTTTAATAACCTTAATACCTTACCTTAATGTTCAAAGTACTGGCCATCGTTAGCCATTGCTTTTTCCCATCTTTTTGCCAAATAATGGATTCTGCGCCAACAGAACTTTTGGTTTTTTGATGCCAGCCATTTATCAAGCGAAATTTTCACTTTTTCGTAAGAATGTAAGTGTTGTTCTGAAAGTCCATAATGCATCTATCGAAATAAGTGGTAGTCCGAAGAGGCTAAGTCCAGTGAATACGACGGGTGGGGTAAGACGTCCCATTAAACGTTTTCCAAATAGTTTTTTTACACATTTCCAACATGCGGCAGAGCATTGTTATGTTTAAAAAATACTTTATCGTATCTTTGAGCCTATATTAGCAGATTTTGCCTTTAATGCGTATTGATCGCTAGTAATCGTTTCACCAGGTTTCAACAGTTCGCAAAACACAGCTCGCTCAGCTATTTCACCAAATACGCAGCCAACTCTTATTTCCATGTATATTGCGCACTTGTTGTGATGTTCAAGACTGACTTGGGTCTGCATATCATTTTTTACGTTATGGGTTGTTAAAATAGATCCTCTTTTCATCACCTGTCACAACTCGATGGAAAAAAACTTTTCTTTTCTGTCTGGCAAGCAAAATTTCACAAGTGGTTTTTCAATCATATAAAACCCATTTTCTTTCCTTCTGGATCTTTCACAATGCGTGTAGACATTCGGAAATGGTAGACATTAATGGTATAACATTCAATACTTCTACTAATTCTTTCAACGTGTGAGTTGAGTCTTGAGAAATCTGCATCGTCAAACTTTTTCAACTGTTCTGGGCGCTTCTTGTCTTTTAAATTAAAATCACCACTTTTCAAAAACATTTAAAACATGGTTCCCAGGTTTATTTGGATTAGAGTATGTTCACAATAAGCTTCAGCCAACAATCGATAACTTTTAGCGGTTGTTTTCTTCAAATGAAAGAAGGTTATTAACTTTCCCTCAAAAGTCTTTATCTAGTATATAATTCGACATATTCAATGTTACGAAAAACTATGTTTTTTTTTGCAAAATGACAATTAATAACGAACTGGATTTTGATGGCGTATATTTACCCTCCAAAATGCCAGAGACGTCATTATTCTATACCACCAAATGTATTAATAACGCGATCTCTTAGCAAAATCGACATTATTAACCAAAACACCTAATATGATAGAAGTTGCGTGGTGTTTTGATTTTAAAAATGAGACCTAGAGAACCTTGAAACTTCCTCTGATGACTACTAGGGCGACTAGCTTTCCAAACTAATACTTTCCTCTATACCCTAATTCCTGGAGTAATAGCTGTATGCAGTTTTTACGCGACAGTTAAATTTCGCCTTTTACCCTAAAAACTCCTAATGTCCATTATGATCACCAGAGTAAAATCCAGACGTATTACTAAAGCAAGCAGACCTTTTGTTTAGATCCCATTCGATTCTAGGTCGGCACCATTCTAAGCGACGCTCCTTGTGCCGCGCTGCAAGCGGAAGTATCTAGAGTCATGTCTGTTGCCCCAATAAAGGCATCATGCACTTGTTAGATAGTATCATGGCAATTTCTGACGTGAAGAAGTCTAAGATGTCGTTTCAACGCATACTTATCTAAAATGACGCGATTTAAGAACTGGTAGGATTTTAGATCTTTTTACAGAGCTATAAATGTACAGTGTATAGGCTGTACAGCGAAAAATACCTCATAATATGATAAAAACCACATATTTAACAGAAGCATACATACAGAGTTTCTGTATTTCTGATGTTTTTTTTCTTTTCTGTCCTAGTATATTATACTATTAATCCATATATTCAAAACTAAAATAAATCAACCGTGAGACAATTAAATTAATTTTTACAAAATTAATATTTTAATTCAAATGAACATACGTGTTATCAATTGGTCAGAGGTAGATTATACACACAAACATATTGTGCTTATTTAGCAAATCGACAGCACGTTAATTTTTTTCGCTGTATCCGATTGGTTCAAATTCGGCTCCATCCCTCCCTCTAACCGATTCCGGTTTATGAGAATCTATCAGCTCATCAAACAAATGAAATAATTGAATTAGTTCCAGCGTTTGCTGTTGCAGAGCAATAGTTTCCCAAACTAAAGTTCCAATCATATCCGAACTATTCCTATTAAATGTACGCATTTCAGATATGGATTGCCTCTAAAATTTCTAATAAAGGTTATTGAATGAATACATTAGACACAAAAGGGATTAATTTGATATAATACCATCTCATCTTGAACCTGGTTTCGGCGTAGGTAACTCGAAAAACGGATGTTCACTTTTGGAACGCGTTATTAAAAAAATTGACATTTTAAATTTTGAAATATGCATAAAACAAGTTTCCATAATAAAACTCAAGTTTTGCCGCAGGAATAAAAAACTAAAAGAAATATTTTTATTAAGAAGTTTATATATTCAAATTAAACTTCATTCGCAGCAATAGAATGTTCACAGCGAATAATATGCAATTCAAATTTATTTTTTCAGTTCCTTTCTCGCATTTTGGTTTGGAAATGTCCTTGCAGGGGTTCCTTTCAGTAAAATTTAAAGTTAGTTTATTTTGTGGTCGCAGGGTGCGAGATCAAGGTCATTATAGTTACCCATATTTTTTCAGTCACAAGTTTTTGTGATTCGATGCATTTTTTGTGGAAGTGGAAACTTGGTTTCTTGAAGGACTTGCAACAGCATCTACCTTTCTTAAAAGTCATACCAGTGTGATTCGAAAAGTTCTCAGCTTGATATAGAGATGCTGGAAATATGACTAAATTATATGTTATATTGGATTCGTTAGATCAGAGGTTCCCAACCTTTTCTAGACCACACCCTGGCCCAAGAAAAAAAAATCCAACGTTTCATTATAGTTAATAGTACAAAATTTTAAAATATTATTGCACATTATCTATACCTATTTTTTCCCTTTATTTGGGTTTTTCGCCACTATCCAAAACTCAAAAAATATCAAAAATACCTGTTCTTATATAAAGAAAGAATCACTGGGTAAAAACAAAAAACCAAACGGAGACAAATTTCTCAATGATTCTTTTTTGTAATAAATTTGCCTAACGAACAAAATGTTAAAGGTATAAAAATGTTATAAAAAATTTTACAAACTTTTAACGTTAACGCTTCGGAGGGTACTCTCCCCCCGTTTTCAAAACTAAACTAAAAAATAAATTATATTAATTTGTAATATATAAAGTAACGAGTGAGAGTAAATATATTTTTTTGTGTATGTCAACGATACTTACATTGACAACAATAGATTTTCATAACAGTGACATACTACCAAAAAATATGTATAGGTAATGTTTACTGTGTGATTGTTTATTGTACTGATTGTGTATTCAAATATTTAAATGCGTTTAATTGTATTCTTAAGAATCGGGAACCATATTGAATTTAAAACTACCGAAGGCATAGAAATACAATTATTTTTATTTAAATTAATTTTATTATCTATTAAGAATCACAAAGTATAAATTGATTAATAATATCATCAAATGTAGTAAAGAATTATTTATTCAAAATTTAAAAATAAATACAAAATCAAAAGGAAATAAGAAAAATAATGATACGGTTGAAGTTGGTGGAGTTTTAACAATTGTTAATATCGGGCTCCAATTTCGTTAACATCTGTCGCAAATCGCCACGTTCAGTGATGCGCAGTCTGTTTCTTTTCTTAGACAGTAAATTCCTGCACTGAATCCATGCTCAGCCAAATGCAATGAAGGAAATTAAATTAAAAATTTCTATATGTTTGCCCACAATCCAGGGTAGAGGGCTGCTATTGATTTTTGAACTATTGGTATTTATTACTGAATTTAACATTTAGTTCTTCGTTAGTTGTGAGTTCTGTGAGTTTCTCTTCTAAATTTAATGATTCTGCTGTATCCAGTGGCGGATCGTGGGTCTTTATAGTGGGAAGGCGTAGAAGAAAACAGTGCTACTGAAGAATTTTTCTTTGCTTTCCCCTTCCTCTTTTTTACTTTTCGTGCTCCTGAAACCTTATACTGGAGGCGAACCAGGAAAACATTAAAATTTTGCATTGTTACTACTTACAAGGACATTGGAGGATGGGTTGTTGTTTTTCTTCAAAATAAATTTTCCAATAACTTTTTCATTAAAATCCGGAATTAGTTCGACCATAGCACTCTCAATATTTAATATACCTAAAGCATTTAGTCTATCTTCCCCCATTGAATTTCTTAAATATATTTTAATCAAGTTCAAAGTCGAAAAGCAGCTTTCGGCTTCGGCTTTGGTCATCGGCATAGTCACTAGTATTCTCAATGCATTAGTGATTTCTTTAAAAGTTGTATCCAGTTGTATATTCAAAATAAAATTATCTTTATACAGCCTTTAATGTCTTCATGTCGACAAATCTCAAAGCTTGAATAAATAATTTGCAATTCGGTCTTCAAATCTTCTTTTTCTATAGTGGAAAAACTTTCACAAAACTTTTCTATGTCATTAATTGGAAGTGCTTTTTGATATTCTGGATAAATATCAAATAAGAAAAGTCTTGCCCCTGAAAGATGTTTCAAGAATTGGAAATGTTATTATATCACAAACTTCTCTAGCGGAGATGTTCAAATTTTCATCATTTAATTTCTTAAAATATACACTATGTAGGTGTTTCAGCAGATGGTAAATTATTTCTGATCTCCCTAATTTTTCTGTTGTCATTTGAATTTTTAAAGGATTTGTTAGGAAGGAAGGAAAAAATTAACCAAAACAAAAAATATCGTCCTCCAATCATTTGAGGAACTCAGCGGCTTGCAATTTAGTTTCTGCATTATATATTTTTTTGTTTCCCCTTGTTGGATATTCTCAAGACATGTCTGAATTTCTTCTTGAAACCTAAAAATCGTGGCTATTATATGGGATTGAGAAGTAAAACGTGTTTGGATTATATGGGTATTCTTTTGTCACAAATTTACAATGTGACAAAAGCACAGCAATTTACAGTGTGCATTTTATACACATTTTTTACTTTTACATTCAAACCTCCCAAATGATCACGCATAATAGCATCATAGGTTCGAGCTATTAATTTATCTGGGAAAGTTCTAAAAATAGGTTCTAACTGTTGCAAAATGCTTTCCAAAAGCTCAACATCTTGTCCTGTTGAATTTGAAAATGACCAAAATCGTTCAAAAATGCAACCATTTAACTTGTATCGGTACACTAAAGCCATTTGCGTTTGAACCGAAATGTCAGTGGTATTATCATTGCATTATTGCACTATAAGATGATTTTTCAATTTCTTTAACAATATGTTGACTGGAAATTTCCAACATATACTGCAGTAATTCGTTCTGAATGCTTTTGGAACTCCCTTTAATAACTTTCGAGTCATTCATACGACAATCTAAAATGGAATCAATTTGTGTACTGTACTTAATTAATCCTAGAAACACGCCCCTATTTAACGAATAAAATTTTTTGTCATGCCCTCAAAGAGGAAGGTTATGTTGAGTAGAAAATTTCAAAATGTCAATGATCTTCGAAAGTATCAAGCGGTTTTTTTTTTACATTTTGTGACGAGATGATGGAATTTTTATCCGCATTATTTGGTGTGATCGATCGAGATTTTAATTTTTAATATCTTAAAATGAGTTAAAGGAAAGAAACTAAATGGAAATGAAATATGGTGTTTTGCTCTGAAAAAGTATTTACTGTGATAAATGCGGGAGGGACGGCGCCCCAACGCCCTCCCTCACGACCCGCCACTGTCTGTATCTGCATTTGCGACAGGATCGGAAACCCAACTTGGTACATTCATGTTTAAAATATCTTGAAATCGCTCTGTAAGATCACCATAAAGAATGCTCAAGTATTGGTAGTAAGTAAATCTTCCCGTCTTGCAGAGACTCCCGATAATGTGGGGAAGTGGCTGTATTCACCTCTACCTAGATTTCATTTGAACAGAAGAAGTTTTCCCACCAAATCAGCAATGAAGTTTTTGGTTTTAATTAAATTCATCACTTGTAAATTTACTTCATTAAATATTTTAAACAGGTCTGTCAAATAAGCGATACTATTTTTAGATATAATCAGGTTTTCGCCCAGTTTTTCCTCTTTGTTTTTACACTCAATGTCTAGCACTGTGTTAAATAGAAAAAGATTCAGGCAAATACCTTTAGAGAGCCAACGAACTTCTATATGCAACAGCAAGCGGTTGTAATCCTCATCATTTTCAAATAATCCCTGTATCTGTAAATAATTTCCTGTATAAGGTTTCAATAGCACTAAAAATAAAAAAGAAGAAGTGGACACCAAAAAAATCTCCGAGAGCACTATTTTCTTCTACGTCCTCCCACTTTAAAAACCCACGAGCCGCCACTGTTTGACTCTGAAAACGCATGTGTAAACGCGATGCTTTGGATATGAAAAATGGGTGCTACTTTCGTTAAACGTCGGTCTTATATGCTCTCGAATGAACTGCTGAGTTTCTTTGACGTTTTATAACAGTAGATAAAACTTAGATTCACTATTACATGTCAGAGGTGCAGTTGTCTAAACAGTGAGTGCGAGTTGGTGATAGTGCACCAAAAAAAGCGAAAACGGTTCCATCTGTAGGAAAAGTCATGACGGTAGCCATGACTGCTCCCACTGGATACCTTTCTGGCATTTTTGTAGTGTGGTATCCATAAACTAACGTGCAAAAAGAAATACCATTATCCTGGAGTGGTCTTCAGACTAAAGGTTCATATATACTAGATGTTAATGCGATTACATACACGCCTCGGATTGTTTCTCATAACTCCATGACTCCATCTAGACTTCGAAGTGTTTTCACATAATTCACATACACAATATTTGCTGGATTTAGATTCCAGTGATCAGTTCTTTTTCTCACACCTCAAGAGATGGCTCAGTTGATGAATATTCACTTCAAAGGATGAGATTTAGGAAACAGCTTGGTTTACATGCTTGGACAAATTGCGTTACACTAAGAGTATTAAAAAGTTGGAAAGTAATGGGCCTAAATGTTTTGAATTGAAAGTAATCTTACACTACGTTGAAAAATTATAATAAATCTTAAAAATTGTGTTCTTCGTGGGGTCATAACTCATTAGCAATTTTTGAAAACATGTGCGTAATTGTATTGATGCCAAATAAGGCAATTTTGTGCAATTGTTGTAAATGTTTTAATTATAATTCATTGTTATTGATTTATTAAATATTACTTTTTATTAAGTCGTTATGATTTAATTATTTACGCTGTATTTTGATATATTACAATATTTCAAGAAGTCTCCGAACTTTTCAGCCACCCTGTATTTCTGCAACGTTTAACATTGACAGGTTAGGAGATAACATTGAGAGGCACGTGCACAATTATAAGCCCAAAGTTTGTCCACTGTATCTACGCCTCTTTTAGTTTGATTGTAAGTACCTATTATGTCTGGCTTCTTTGTTTCACTATCAATTCAACAGGCAGGTCTGTTTTTTTTTCTACCCATTCGTACAAGAGTCATCCTACAATTCTTCTTTAAGTTTTCTATCAACTTAAAACTGGTAAACCATTTATCAGTAGTTACTTTCATTTCACTACCTCTTATGGGTTCACACATCTTTTCCACAGCAGCATCTGGGGAATGATTTACCTCCCAAGGACCCGCAGACTGTTTGCTAACATATACTTCCAAGTTACAAGTATAAAAATCTTTGGGGTTACAAAGAGCATACATTTTTATTCCGTATTTGTTCGGTGTATTGGGTATGTATTGACGGAAAATACATCTACCCCTAGGTTTTTCGTCAACTGTTACGTAATGAAAGGGTATAAATACAGTTTTACATTTTTCTACAAAGATATCAAAAATAGCTCGAATCGCTGACAATCTATCCACAGACTTTCTAGTTTCGCGAGTTTCAAGATCGAAAAACCGCAAATATCGCAGTAAGAATCGAAATCTTTGTGGAAACATAGTAAGCCGATATCTCTCGATACCTGTGTCAGCTACACCCCAAAGATCTTCAGTGTTAAAGTGATTGCTTTTCATTACCCTAGACAAATACAAGAGCCCGAACAATGCTTGAATTTCAACGATGTCAGTTGTTTTGGTATTACGTTCTCGAGAATATCGATCTTGATGATCTTGGATGTTTATTTGTATTCTCCATATTAATTTGTAATACATTTTCTGGAAAGAAATACCACCATATTGATAAGGAAGTTTTTGCGTTTTTATAATTCGTTTTGCTCCTTGAAAACTTGATCAACTGCTTCTTGCAAACACCCGATTCATTGTCTGAAATATCCTGTTCACTATCTGTTTTATGTAAATCTAGTTCAACGACATCTTTTTCCGCTTCATCACATTCAACGTGTAATTCCTCTTCATCAGAGAATTGTTCCATTAATTTATGTTGCCGCTCTTGTTCTTTTTCATAGGACGCCATTCTAAAAAGGTATATGTGTAGCAGTGAAAACAAAAAATAGTGAAATGAAAACACAGAAAAATTAATTAATATGTTTTCTACATCAATGGTCGCTGAGGATTCTCAGTCCGCAAGCTCGAATCATTCATCAAAGCCCGAAACTACTCCTTGGCTCACTCAATCGACTACTAATACACGCTCTTCATAAAAGGTATTGAGAAGTGCAGCACTTTAAGGGTGTAATGGAAATTCTTGTCGAAACAAAACCGGTGCGGAGCGAGAGTTCGCGCGCGACTACTGAAAGGTTAAGCTATGACTACTTTGGCAAAAAGTAGCAAATAATAATGGTCATTACATAACAGACTATTGGCATCCCTTTTTATCTTAATAAAATGCTTACAAACGTTCTGGATAACCCGATAAATGGCATCTATTCAACTTTCGATAATTTAGATTTAAAAAATGAAAATATTTTATTTAATTCGAAACTTCAAAAAATAAATCCTGGGTTGATAAATCGTATGTTACACTTCTAAATGTTCATATTCTGAAACAAAGGCATGTGTGGCAAAATGTGCGAATTGTTTTATCTCACTGTTTTCTTGGCAATACGAACAACATATTCCATATAACACCCGCTGCCGTTTGCTGATAGTTTGATAAATGATACCGTGAGAAAACGAGCTGCATATAGCACGGCGACTAAAAGGTTCAACTTTGTTCCCTGGCATTAATGTTTAATCGCGAGCCGTGAAAGTAAAAACTCTTGTTGCTGAAATTTGCATATAATAAAATAATTGCGTTTGAGGTGTGTTGGCGTGTCGTCTAACGTCATACACGGTTGTTCAATCGCTTAGGAAATAGTCGGTTTTTCAACCGGGAATTTTCACAGTCGGCTTCAAAAGGATCATTTTAATTGCTGTTGTTATTTTACCGTTCAACACCTGAAAAAAACGTATCTATTCACATTGTATAAATAACATCATGAAACTGACTATTTCTTGGGATTATCATTAGTCATTCTGAGAAATGGTAGGTATTCTGAAACATTAAGTTGTTTTGCGTTAACTGTAATTCAGAGAACATGTTATAAATGTTATCCTGTGTATATCAGGAAGCTTTTTTCCCTTGAACCGATCGTTTTCTGATGCTATTAGCTAGCGCAAACTGAATTGAGAAACTGTAAACAATTTATTTACGAGTAGTATATAGTGAAATCAAAAGTTCCAGTTTAAAAATTATCGTGTTTGTTTATAATCCTGTCCACCGTTGTCGAACAGTAGTCATCCTATTTATTTTCCTCTTGTGTAGGTTTTTTACTTTACTATTCTTCAAGTTCATTTGGGTCTGTTTTTTTCCTGTTTTTGTCATCTCCCATTTGCCATAATTCTATTTTCACTCATACGATAAGTGCGAATCATATCAGTTGATATTGATAAATATTGATTTCATTAAGCTGTTCGGAAATTAAGTTATTGGTTATTCGGTCATTTATGGTTACATCCGCGATCGCACATTTCACTGCTGAATCCTCAATTTATCTGTACCATCTCCATGTTTCGCTTCCATATGTTAGTACTTGCATGAATATATCTTTGTAGTGCTGCTTATTTTCTTCATTTCTTATATAATTTCCATCACTTCGATTTATGAAAATATTGGTATTGTCAGAATGCTTATGAATTCATTTCAATTATTTTGTATTACTTTTATAAATTTAATTCATTTGACACTTGTGTAATTAGAAAATTACTGAGATAAATGTTGTTTAATTGAATATTCCAAGTGTACAACTATGACTAAAAAAACTGATAAGCTCTATTCAGAACAACTATTGTTCAATTCAGTTAATTTTTGTTTCCATACTTTATTGTGCATTTTAATTAAACTTAAATATTTAAGGTTTTCCGTTTGTTTCATTGTAGTATTTATTATTTAGTGTTAATGCCACTTTTTCTTCATTGTTAATAATTAGAGACCAGACTTGCTATAAAAGATAAATGAATAAATCATTTGATGCTATGCGGTGCGCCATAACATTAATTTATGTAAATATCTATATCGCCAAAATGATTGTAAGTTAATTTCAATTATTTTTTGTGAGTGCATCGGATTATTTATTTTTTTTTATGTTGTATTGTTAAAAATAACAGTACGAAGTACACACGACGATAAAGCTAAAGTTGGTATGAATTCATTTTTTTATAGAACGAGTCAGTAGTGTACGACTATGACTAAACACACTGATAAGCAGTGATTTTGTCCGAGCTCGGGCAGAAATCCGCTCTCTGCTTATAATTATAACCTCACTTTTTTCAATGTCGATACTCATGTTATTGTTCTTCAGTTATTCCTGCTACATTGTACTTTCCCTTTGTAAGTCATTTTCAGTATTAGCTATTAGTAGTAAGTTATCAGCATATACCATTTCCGAGATATGTACCTGCGTCAATTTATGTATTACTATTCTTACTATTTTTAAATTATTTTTACATGATCAATGCATATGTCCAACTGTAAAATAAATGGATGTGGGCTTAGTACGTGCTCTTGTCTGATACAAGCAGTTCTTACAAATTCCTCGGAGAATACTATATTTGTTCATATTACATCCCTTCTTTAATTTTCAAAACTTTGCTATCTAGTGACAATAATTTAACTCAATATAACATAACATTTATTCTAGTTAAATGGTTATTAGTGTGCTTAGTGTTAAATTTTGAAAAAAAATAAATGAACTGGACAAGAACGGCAGAGCAACGTGTGGATCAGTTCCATATTAGGCATTTGATACTTTGAGTTTAGATAGTGTCTTTAATACTATTGGTGCCTTGGAGAGAGAAACATCATCATCAGGACCTGTTAAATTTGATAAAGATCTGTTGTTGACTGAAACTGAAGCTTATCTCAAACAAACCATCCAGAAAATAGCCAAAAAACTCAAAACTTCTTGGTTCAGAATGCAACGATGTTAAAAAAATTGAACTGAAAGTGTAAAGGGAAGGAATGTAGGTGATATGTCAACATTCAATTGAAAACAAAATTTAACGTGTAACTATGTGCAATGCACTTTTATTTAGTTTAGTCAGAGATTCTTTGCTTTAACAAATTGTTACTGAAGATAAAAAGTGGATTATATAGAGGAATCCATACAAGAAAAAACAATGGTTAACTCCAGGACAACCATCTTTGTCCACAACCAGGTCTTCACCTTAACCCTTTCAGTTCCAATG
Organism: Cosmopolites sordidus; assembly: GCA_031761425.1. Taxonomy (NCBI): domain Eukaryota; kingdom Metazoa; phylum Arthropoda; class Insecta; order Coleoptera; family Curculionidae; genus Cosmopolites; species Cosmopolites sordidus. The sequence goes on along the minus strand of JARFXV010001242.1, from coordinate 68,076 downwards.
AGTGATATAAGTAGATATAACAACCTAGAGGGAGATACGCGCATTTGATTTACCCAGGCCGATGCCCCCCTGGTAATGTGCATTGTTTCTAATATACCCACTCGAAAATGTTTGTATATTTTTCGTGCTGCACGTTTATATTGGTGTATTTGGCATTTATTTGACTAATTTATGAAAAAAAATGTTTAGGTAAGTGTGTTTAAGTTTGTATGTTACTTAGAGAAAATATTTTTTACATGTAAATACTGCACATAAAGAAATGTTGTTCTAAAATTTGTTGACGGGACATATATGTCCCAGTGGTATTACTACAAGTAAAATGTGATTTTTCATTTCAGAAATAAACCATTATCTGAGCAGAAACTGATGGAGTTGGCAGAGAATATTTCCGATATGGAAGATGAACCGTTCATTGATAGTGGTTCAGAATATGTCCAGTCACCCTCAGTGGGTTCAAGTGATATATTTTCGGGACCATCTATAAGCAAAGTAAAAAGGAAAGTTGAACTAAATGAAAGTTTACCGTTCACGGAATGTTCATCTTCTGAAGAAAGTGAGAATGACAAAACGGTCGATCCTCCTACATAATTTTGGACCAACGGAAATCTGTAGATAACAATTTTTTACTAATATCCCAATCGAAAAACCCAGTTGAATTCTCGCAAAACTCGACAGGTGTGATGAAAAAAAAACACACAGGTGAGAGGTGAAAAAAAACATCCCACTCTACTGAGTGGGATGTTTTTTTTCAAACTGTTTCCCAAAAGTCTTTTTCTATGGATTTCTGGAAAAACCAACGAAAGATTGGAGATACTTCAAGCAAAAAGGAAATTATCTATACTCAAAACTAATCAGTATGAAATAATGATTGTAAATTGTCTCCGTTTGATTTTTTGTTTTTACCCAATGATTCTTTATTTACATAAGAACAGATATTTTTGATATTTTTTGAGTTTTAGATCGTGACGAAATACCCAAATAAAGAAAAAATGTCAATGTCATATAATAATGTGCCTGCACAGAGACACTACTGGTCTACTGATACTTCACTTGACAACACAATGATCAAATAAACACTTTCTAGGAATATATTCCAGTTACTATATTTCGATTCCCTCCAAATGCCAGATGGCGCCCATAATAGCAAAACTTTTTCATAAAAAAGCAAACTTTTTTGTGCAAGAAGTGAGAGTACATTTCAGGGTATCGATGAGGATATGTTTAAGTTCAAGATAAGAAGTTGAAGTCTGAAACACGATCTTCTAAAACCTACTAAAAGAGGCGTAAAATCATGGGTTAGGTGTGATACAAACTGTCTATACATATGACTTAAATATATGTTTAGGAAGAGATGTAAATAGAAACCAAAATTCAACTCTAGGAAAAGATGTCGTCATCAGATTAGCAGAAACTATTCGAAATACTGATGTTAGCATATGTTTTGACACATTGTACACGTTGGTACATCAATAATTACCAGAGACGCTAAATAGCATTAGTTGTTGATGCGCCTCTAACCGTAAATCTGTTTCCTAATAATTACCAGAAAAACATGCCTAAATTCGATATAGACAAAAAACGTCAAAGAGGTGAAGCGCAGTTTTTATGCAATCAGTATGATACATGTGCAGTCTCATGGAAGGATGCCAAATATGTAACATTCCTTTCAAATTGTCATGATGATGAAATGACTGTAGCAAACAGAAAAGCGAAAGATGAAAGCCATGGAAGTATGGCAGACTTCTATAAGAAATATATGGGGGGTGATAATCTCTCAGATCAACTACATGGATAGGAAGACCGGCAAATGGTGGAAATGAGTTTTCTATCGGCTAGTAATGACAGCAGCGGTCAATTCCTGGATCATATTTACTGAGCTAAAAGAGCGAGAAAAATAAAAAGGGTTCTGAATCTCTAATAAGTTATGGCAGACAACATGCAAAAGTGGTACGCAGAAGACAATATGGTAAGCCATCATCAGGTTCCAGGTTACTGAATATAGGGGATCACTTACCCATCGAACGGTCAATAAGAAGAAGGTGTCATCACTGTACCAAGAACAAACAAGAAAGAAATTCAAAAACAATTTGTATGGCCTGCAATCTATTACTATCCAAACACTGTTTTACTGTATATTACAACTAATATATGAAATATAAAAAAGTTTTTGAATATTTCCTTTTTTTATGTTTCCTAGTACTAATGCGACATATATGTTCCAACCACCCAACAGACCCCCCTTTAAAAAAAAGCTTGAAATGATAATTTTTCTCTTTTTTGTGATCAATGGGCCTGGGGATCTATGCGTCGATAAGCCTGCGTCAACGCATGCGAAATAATTGCCATGTTGTCCAGTTCTACTAACCAAATTTGAAATTTCTTTAAAGCAGTATACATTTTCTAAAGATATCTTGTTTCTGTATGGTAACATATCCATTCACTTGTTTTTCACCCATGCTAGTTTTGTATTAGTCTGAAATTGTAAAATCGACTTAAAATTTTTCCACTATCACAACCGACTATCTCTTTTTAAAACTTTAAAAATCCTAGGCAAATGTACTAAACAAGTTTGACATTTTTGTCGAATGGGGTAACTTTTTGTTTTATTTTAAGGATTTGCATGGTTTATGACATATTCATTAAATTCATAGGCTTGAAAGGCGAGTATGTTGATTTAAATAAGAGTACTTCGAAAACATTAGGTGTTTTCCATGGCTAGATCAATTATTTATCGATACAAATTTGTGTATGTCGTGGCCCTAAATAAATTTCAATAAATTATCATGGAATAAAATTCAATATAAGGGATTTTATTTTGAGTATTTATTTATAACAACGCTTTTATTTCACTTTTATTGACATAAAGTCCTCGACTTGTTTATACAATATATATGTGTATATATATATATATATATATATATATATATATATATATATATATATATATATATATATATATATATATTACCATATATATATATATATATATATATATATATATATATATATATATGGTAAATATATATATATATATATATATATATATATATATATATATATATATATATATATATATATATATATATATATATATATATATATATATATCCCCTTTGTGGATCAGACCTTGACGTGGTAAAGGGGTTTGAGTAGGGCAATGAAGCTTTGAGCTATGCCGTCTGGAGTCTATGCTCCTGGGAGGGTCACCCTTGGCGGACAGGTCAAAGCGGAGGCCTCAGACTAACATGATCCAAAATCTGCCAACCCGCATTGGACCAGCGTGGCAGATTACGGTCTATGCCTTCAACATGGTATTTCAGTATGTTGAAATATGACAGTACAACCTCAAACACGGCCCTCATTCCCCGGAGGCCAAGGGGCAACTACCTACGGCAGCGGGAAGACCTGCCCCAAGGCAGAGGGTGCTAAGAATCACCGGGTTAGATCAGGCTGCCATTGGACTTTTGACATTGCAACGTTAAATATACGGACTATGAAAACAGAGGCCCGATTGCAAGAACTGTTAATCGAACTTGACAACATACATTGGGATATTATTGGGCTCTGTGAAACACGAAGGAAGGGTGAAGAGTTAATCAAACTGGAACCAACTGGACACGTACTCTACACTCGAGGTACGGAAAATGGCCGATGTGGCGGAATAGGATTCCTCATCAATCGAAAGCTGAAGGACAGTGTGGTAAAATTTGAAAATACATCCGACCGATTAGCCCAATGCGTCATTCAGCTGAATAAAAAGTTTAGGCTTCAAATCGTCCAAGCTTATGCACCAACTATAAGCCATAAAGATGAGGAAATTGAGGAATTTTATGATGATGTGGCCCAGCTTTTATACAAGGAGAAATGTAGGTACAAAATCCTGATGGGTGATTTTAATGCCAGAATTGGAACAACAAGAACAGACGAAAATGCAACTGGCCCATATGGAACTGGTGAGCGAGACAATAGAGGTGACAGATTAGTTGATTTTGCTGAAGGACAAGAACTATATATTATGAATTATGAATATAAGAAAAATATCAGCAGAAAATGGACATGGAAAAGTCCATCTGGACTCACAAGCGAAATTGACTACATCATGACCAACGATAAAACAATATTTACCAATTGTACTGTCCTTAACAATTTTAATGTTGGAAGTGACCACCGAATTGTACGAGCAAGGGTTCGGATTGACTGTCGAAAAGAGCGCGAAAAAATGGTAAGATCAAAGAAGGGCAAGGTGGATTCTGGAAAACTGCTGGAGAGAGGAAGCGATTTTGAGATTGCTTTGTCAAACCGGTTTGCTGCGTTACAAGATCCAGAGGAGGTGGAAATATCAGTTCAATATGAAGAAATCGCCAACAATGTACTTCAAACGGCTGCTTCAATAGCACCAGAGGAAAAATGTCTCAAACAAACAAAAATCTCCAGTGAGACCATTGATTTAATGAAGAAACGGCGAGCAATGAGAAATGCAGGTAGTCCTTTTGGCAGGGTCGAGTACACTGAGCTCTGCAAAACTATAAGAAAACGTATCAGAGAGGACACGCGCCGATTCAATATGCAGCTAGTGCAAAAAACCCTGGAAGAAAACAAAGGAATTAACAAAGCTAAACAGAAGCTGAGAAACAAAAGAACGCAAATATATGCTTTAAAGCGTGAGGATGGCACAGTGTGCAGGACGCGTACCCAAATGTTAGAGATTGTCAGAAGGTTTTATTCCCAGTTATATGAAGATCAAAGCCAGTCAGGGACAGCAATACCCACGGAAGAACAATATATAATACCAGATATCCTAGTGGAGGAAGTAACAAATGCTATAGAATTGATGAAGAACGGCAAGGCTCCAGGAAAGGATAGTGTAACTGTCGAAATGCTAAAAGCTGGTGGTCGGGCGTTACATCAAACACTGGCAAAATTATACTCAAAATGCCTCAAAGAACAAAAAGTACCAGACTTATGGAAAAATGCAGAAGTGATCCTTTTACATAAAAAAGGAGCACAGGAAGATTTAAAGAACTACCGTCCAATAAGCCTCCTATCAGTGATGTACAAAGTTTTCACTAAGATAATTTCTAAAAGAATATTAAAAAAACTGAATGACGCACAACCAAGAGAACAAGCAGGATTCAGAAGTGGATTCAGTACAATGGATCACATCCAGGTTGTACAGCAGGTCATAGAAAGGCACAACGAATACACCATGCCACTGTGCTTGGCTTTTATCGACTACGAAAAAGCATTTGATTCCATCTCAAAGCATGCGATAATGGATGCACTGCTTAGCCAAGGTGTAGAGAGAGCCTATGTAAACCTATTAGAATCGATATATGATGGAGCTACAGCCACAATTCACCTTGATGATCTTGAAGTGGGAATTAATATAGAACGAAGTGTACGGCAGGGTGACGCAATATCGCCTATTCTTTTCTCGGCTGGCCTTGAAGAAGTATTCCGTAAACTGGATTGGGAACAGGATGGGGTAAAGATCAATGGTGCAAACTTAAACCATCTTAGATTTGCAGATGATATTATTCTCATTTCACAAGACCCAGAGGAGCTGCAAAGACGCATACAAGAACTGCAAAGGGCTGGCGAACCATTTGGCTTGAAAATAAACCTGAAAAAGAGTCAGGTTATGTTCAATAACTTCGCTCAGGACAGAAGAATTTCAGTTTTAGGAAGGGATTTAGAGATTGTGGACAGCTTTGTATATCTTGGGCAGAGGATTTCCATGGAGGGGAATACCGCCCGGGAGGTGGAACGGCGTGTTAAATGTGGCTGGCAGGCATTTGGTAGGCTCAACATAGTGTTTAAGAGCAGACTCCCACTTTGCCTGAAAAGAAAAGTATTCGATCAGTGCGTTCTACCCGTTATGACATACGGAAGTGAAACCTGGACACTCACATCGCAATCAATTCAAAAACTTCGGGTGGCACAAAGGGGAATGGAAAGATGTATGCTTGGCATTACAAGACGAGACAGAAAGTCCTGCGCATGGATCAGGGAACAAACAAAAGTCTGTGACATCATTGGAAGAGTAAAACAGTTGAAATGGAGATGGGCAGGCCATATAGCGAGGCGATGGGACGACAGATGGACCAAGGCAATCCTGGAGTGGATACCGCTTGATCGCAAACGTCCGCGAAGAAGACCGAAAGCACGATGGACTGATGACATCGTTAAGTATATTGGACCCGAGTGGCAGAGGAAAGCCCAGGACCGTGAAGGTTGGAAGCATGCTGAAGAGGCCTTCATCCTGCAGTGGATCGATACGGGCTGATGATGATGATATATATATATATATATATATATATATATATATATATATATATATATATATATATATATATATATATATATATATATATATACCAGCTTTCGGAAGTACTAATTATTACTTATCCGTCTGTTCAGATCACTAAGCCCAAAGAATCGTACTAACTGAAGAAAAAAAACGTGGCTGTCGAGCCGGCCACTACAAAACTGGATGGGGTACTGATGATCCCCAAAAAGGAACCAGATCGTCAAACTATCATAAATCTTTTCAACGAGAAGAGTTATCTCTACTACATGACGGCAAACTCAGGAGACAGAAACCATATGGGGCTCCACCATAGGGGATTTCATCTAAATAGCATCACGATATAGATAATATAATATATTTTGAAAAAATCTCTTTTATTATAACTTAAATATTAATTCTTCTATAGGGTGATTTTTTTAGTGTGTCCGAACTTTAATTTCAAATAAAACAACAACCAAATTAGGTGCCTTGAAACTATTTATGTTTTGTGAAATAATATTTGATGTTTCAAAACAATTCCGGACAAATGTCCGCCGCGGCTACCTCTCGCAAAGCGTCAATCCAATGTTTGATCACTTTTCCAAGTAACTGTGGTTTTATCTTCGCAATTGTTCGTGTTATGTTGGCTTCCAAGGCGTCAAGAGTTGCTGGTTTATCGGCATAGATGAAATATTTAACATAACCCTAAAGAAAATAATCTAAAGGCGTTAAATCACATGACATTGATGGCCAATTAACAGGTCCGTTCCTCGAAATAATTTTCTCACCGAATTACCTTCTTAATAAATCGATTATTCCGTTGGCTGTATGATATGTGGAGGTGTTCTGTTGAAACCGCATCTTCACCTGTTAATACCATTCAAGTTCCACGTAGTCGAATAAGAAAGCCCAACTTCCTGCGAACGGCGACGAATTGGTAAATTTGGATCTTCATCAACACTGTCAACAACAGCAGCGATATTTTCTTCGGAACGCACATTTTTTGGTCTTGTTTTTGTGTTAATATCAAGAAGCGTGAAATGCCTTAGGAATTAATCAATAATTAGGCGAATACATAGCTCGATTGGGCACACAAGAAGTACTCTATAAGTTTGGCGCACAGAACACTGACTCTGATAATGTATTTCGACAATTTTGAAAAATAGATTTACAGACTTGCGTGCAAACTCACAGTTCGTTTTACAACGATCCCTATCGAAAGTTCGGGCACACTAAATAAATCACCCTTTATTGGAACCTTTGTTGTGACTAAAACACTAAACTCGAACAGATTTACCACTAAGCACCAGTTTACTTATTTCAAAATTTTTGACGCGCGTTTCGTTAACTATATTGATATCATAAGGAGATGACTCAATTATATTATTAATTCATTCATTCATTTAATTAATTAATCTAATTATGTTGTACCGAAGGTTCCAGTAGGAGAATTGCTCAAATGAATATACTGAATGTTGGAATTTTTATTCTTGTCTAATATATGTTGAATTTTAAAGTAAACATCTCATTTGAAAAAATCCTGAATGAGTGTGCGTCATTCTCACTGTAAGCAACTTTCTGTTTCAAAGGTTCTACACTAATATACGAATATATCTATTAACGTCCTGTCCGAGTGGAATATACCGTTATACAATCTAATTTAATTATTTCCTTTTATTAACGGTAAATTATTTCTTCGCTAAATTTCAAACTCTAGGCATCGAAGGCGAACGCAGAAAAGGTGTCTATTAATGCTAGAAGAACTACGCTCCAACTTTCGTGTTTTCGCCGCTTTTGTAACTAAATAATTCACTTTTACGCTGCAACGTCAGTAATCTTTTGTACGAAATAGATTGGTCTTTTGATAATTCATTGATTACGTTTTGTTGTTTGCATAATAACTGACATTTTTCCATTCAAAACGGAAGTTTGAAAATTATAATACGAGGATCAATCAAATATAAAGCGGAATTTTATAATTACTTTCCTTGCCAATCACGAGCAGGGTGTCAGTGTAGGACATTGCAGTGCAATGTATTACGTGTGAGGAAAACGGTGACGACTCACTATTCATAAAATCGTTTTAAAGGTGGGTATTAGCTTTGGAAGTACTCAAACAATTATCAGTATTGATCTTGGTTTCAATAAAATCTGTACCCGATGGGTTGCGAATCCCATCAGAGACGTCCTCTTTCTCCATGACGACGCTAGGCCACACACAGCAGTGTTGACGAAGGAAAAACCGGAGAATATGCATTGATACACCCTTAAGCACCCTCCATAGAGCCTATATTTGTCATTATTTTTTGTTTGCCCCTTTGAAAGATGCATTTGGAAGGGTATGATTCGACAACGATCAAGATGTAGAGGATGACGTGCGCAAGTTTCCAAACCGCTGGAAAAAATTTGTTGACCGTGAAGGATACTATGTCAAAAAATATTCAATAGTTTTTTATATTATTTTATAAATAATATATTTTATTTTTCAAATAAATATGTATAAAACAATTTCGTTTTATATTTGATGCACCTTCGTATATCATTCATGCTTGCTGGAAGCTGAAACATTTTTCCTGTTTGGTTGTTTATTGTGAGTTAAACATATATTTAATAGACCTACTTCTGGAAGAAACTGACTTGGATTGTATCAAAAAAAGAAACTTTTGCTCTAGTATAAATAGAAAGAATAAAGAACAAGCATAGAAATTGAAAATTGAGAGGCGACCCCCACTTGGGGGAAAATAATATTTTTCCACGAAACGCACTTTTGGCTTAATGAATTTGTGATCAAATATATCTGCAGGATTCGGGCTGATGCAAATCTTCAAGTGATTCAGGAGTTACCTCTTCATCTTCAGAATATCACTGTTTGGTACCATTTTCGGGCTTTTTTCTTAAAGACTATTATGGAAATCGTGTTACTGTAGATAGTGAACTCTATAGATATAAGCTAACAGAATATCTTTGGCTTGAACTGATAAATGTGGATATAAACAATGTTCTTTTTTAACAATACGGTGCGGTGCTACTTGTCATACATCTTGCCCGCAACCGATTTATTACAAAAAAAATCCCGAATGCGTTGTTTCGCGAAATGGTAATGGCAACTGGCCAACAAGATCACGTGACCTTACAACCTTGGGTTATTTTTTTGTGTGGATATGTTAAATCTCTGGTTTACAAAAATAAATCGTGAAGAATTCTTGATCTCACATGAAAAATTGGGTCTCTAGAAAGCATTCCACCAGACGAAGCAGAGGAAGGCATTTGAACGACATTACTTTCAAGACATAATGCCTTTATTTGTTCTTCAAAATAAAACAAAAATTATCGAATTATTACTTGTAGTTATCATTGTGCTTCATTTTAAAATTCTTACACTCTTATTGGAGAATCCTTTACATGTATTTCTGTTACATGTATTTATTTAAAATAAGGCTCTTTGACGGCAGTACAAACTTCCAAAGTGAGCATAGTTTAAAGAAACATTTTCCGTTCCAATTTTAATGCTTTTTTCAATACTACAATCACCATGACTTCAAAAAAATTCCTATAATATATCTCTAGTTTGTACATTTTAATGGAGGAGGAGTTTTAGTTGGAGTCTGTTAGAACAACTATGCCAACGATTGTGCGGCTGCTCCAGAGGACATTGTGACAAGAAATCCTGATGAAATAACTATTTCAATACAAAACTGAAACAAGTTAGTCAAATAAATTGAACTAAAAAAAAAATAAAGAAATTTAAACGAAAGAGAAAATGAAAAAAGGTTACTATAAAAAATATCTAAAATACCGGGGAATTTGCAAAGCATTGCATGTTTAATATAAATGACAGATGGAGAAAGGTTATAAAAATAATAGAGAACCAAAGCTTTAGTAAAGCTGTTATTAAAGCTCTTAATAAAGTTTTAGTATGGGACGCCTTACCTGATCCGTCACATTCACCGAACTTAGGCCCTTCGGACTATCACTTATTTCGATCGATACAGCACTCATTTTCAGAACAACACTTACATTCTTACGAAGAAGTGAAAATTTGGTTTGGTGATTTGTTGGCTTCAAAAAACCAAAAGATTTTTGATGCTAACGGCCAACGAAGGAATAGCTAATATAGTAATAGCTAAGGATATCGAATGCTTTGATTATTAAGGAAATTTATTTTGTTATGGAAGCAGCTCCAGCATTTATCACAGTAAATAATTTTTCAGAGCAAAACACCATATTTTATCTCCGTTCAGATTCTTTAATTTAACTCATTTTCCTGCTTCACCTCCTGTATAGGGTTTCAATAGCACGAAAAGTAAAAAGGAGGAAGGAGAAAGAAAAAAAAATCTTCAGCAGCACTATTTTCTTCTAAGCCCTTCCAGTTTAAAAACCCACGAGCCGGCACTGATAATGTTTCTAAATCATGATTAGATTTAGTTTTCCAAATAGTTTTTTTTTACACATTTTTCCTTCAATGTCGATATCAAACCCAATGGTTGGGTATGTGATGATACTCAGCTACTGCTGTCTCATTGGACACAATCCAAGAAAATCTAACAGTACATATATGCACCATCCGACGGGAGGTCGGCGAAAACATGGGTTGTTGGTTATGGATAGGGTCTCCCTATTCTTGATGGTATGGTATATGTTGGCGCCCTGAAGAGTCTGAACCTCGAGAGACAATACATATGTCATCCAGTTGAAGGGATAGGTGGGGCTCCGTCCCGCTCAAGCAACCAACAAAGTGTTCATATATATATATATATATATATATATATATATATATATATATATATATATATATATATATATATATATATATATATATATATATATATATATAGTATTCTTCCTCCTTTCTTTACCACTTTCCCAATATATTTCCCTTTTCTGTTGTTTTGTTTGTTCTTGTATATACCTATTTTCTTCAGGTTTTGGAGATTGACATTGATTTTAAAATGTACTGCATGACACACCTTGTTTCCTGTTCTTGTTCTCACGTTTTCGCAATGTCCATAATTTGTCGTAATTGCCGATACCGGATGTTAAAAATTATCTACTCTTCCAAATGTTTCGGTACCGTTGAGATCAATCTGTTCGCGATTTTTTTTTTTATGATTTTGTTAAGATATATTTGGCTTTTTGAGAATTTTATTTCTAACCCCATTTCTTTTATCGAGCAAAAACCATGCTCTTTAACTATGATGGGATACCCTTATCCTAATGTAGTTCTCCTGTCTACCTGATGCTTGTTTGTTTTGTCAGGTTTAATCACTTATTCGATCTATACAATTCCATTTACCCATATAAATCTTTGATTTTCTGTTATTTTATCTTTGTTTGCTCTATTTTCAAATCGGACTAGATCAGAGTACTGTATTTTATAGCCTACTTTTAATATTGTAATCCACTATAATTTTTACATTGACTTTTAATCCATTTATTGCTATTTTAAAATTATTTTTTTCCTTTTTGTGTTCATTCGTTTGTTAATTTTTTTATGATAGTGTTTTTTATGTTCCAATCGTGTAAAATCCGACCGCTGTTATAATATTAAAGTTATAATATTAATGTAATAATATTAATGCTATAATACATCATTTTGTATATTTTAGAATTAATAGTAGGTTTATTATGTTTAGTATAAAACTTTATGAAAAGTATTTAGTTGTAAGTCTAGAATTTTGGATTATTTTTTATTACCGAATATGAAACATATCACATTTCATCAGATCGTCATCATTAATATGTATATGATGGCTTAAATTTAATTGTGATATAAATTAGCTTGATAACGACGTTAATGTGAATAAATAATCTGCTGCAGTCAGGTATATTAATAGATCTACCTAATTAAACAAGTGTGGGAAGGTGTGTTTTGATGAGAACCTAGAAGAACCAGATTTCAGCAAAAAATGCCCTTGATTGGCCGAGTGAAACACCTTTTAATATATACATATGGTTTTTTTACTTGAAAGTGTGAAGGTTTTGCTTGTATGAACTGATTTAATAATTTTCAATTTCCGATTTCTTTTATGCATCTATATAACATTCAAAGTTATGATGCATTTGTTTTAATATGCAAATTAAATATAATTGATTTAGATTTATAAAATTTGCATCGTTTTGCTAATTATAAACATGAAAACGAATATGATCTTTCCAGTTTTTCAACTTAGATCAATATAAATATCCTATGGGTATTCTAACAGATAATACGATTACTTATTACTTATGAAATCAATATTTCACTATATATATATATATATATATATATATATATATATATATATATATATATATATATATATATATATATATATATATTGTCTAAAACCTGGTTTGAAAAATCACCCACAATATTATTATCAGTCAATCAATCAACTGATTTATTCTTCATTTTGTAGATCTCATTTAAAACAAATTATCTGTGAAAGGACATTTTCGAAGCTTCTCTCTTTTTCTTCTTTTTGAAGTAAGTATTTCACAACTGAATACTCAGTTTAAAAAGTACGGAATACTCAGATATAACAGTAGTCAATAGTTTCTAATGTAATTCGAAATCATTTAAATCATTTCATCAAAAGTTTTCGGCCCGAGAAAGAAAACACATTTTTTTTCCAAATACCACTTGCCAAATACCACTTTTCAATATACTCAGTTTAATGCTATTTGTGAAACTCCGAAAAGGGATTGTCTCTGTTTTGACCTCCTCATTTGAAGTGAACTTTTGTCTAGCGGGTTACGTTTTCGGGTTTCGAAAGAAGAAGTAATCGCGTGCAGTCAAATACTCTGTACTGCAACTCAAGACGAGGGTGCAGATGCATTATCATGGTAAAAAGAGCACTCCCTTTTTCGCCAAATGCGGCCATTTAGCACATTCAATTGGTTCAATTGTGAAGAATAATACTTCTCGGTAATAGTTGTTCCTTTAAATAGGTAGTCTATGAATACAGCATTACCAGAATCCCTGGAAACCTTTGAATTACTTTTTCTTGTAGCAAAATGGACCCATGATGCTTTCTTTGGCATAGTTTCTCCTGCTGCCAAAAGTTGTCTCCATGTATGACTGGCTGTGCCTTTAGAGACCAGTTTCTGGTCTTTATCAGTCCGGCTAGTGTCAATTATCAATCAATTTCAATTCAATCAATTCAATCAATTCAATCAATTCAATCAATTCTCTCCTGCGTCCAGGAAAACTACACGAATTGGGGCGAACATTAAATCAGCAAAAAATCAAAATTTTAGCTTTGCAAGAAACTAGATTGACAGATGATAACACCTTGGAATTCGACAACTACAGACTTTTTAAAAGTAAAACGGACAAAAGAATACTCAAAAATACACCACATCTCGGTGTTGCTTTCGCTGTCTCAAGAAACATTCTTGGTTCTATAACAAATGTCCAGCCAGTAAATAATCGACTTATGACATTATCCCGCAAGTGTGCTAACAAAAACTATACATTAATCAATGCACACCTCCCAGTTAACGAAGAAAATAAATCTAATCCTGAAAAAGTAAATAAGTCCTGGGAAATTCTGGAAAAGACTATCTCTAAAATTCCCTCTAACCATGTAAAAATCCTATTGGGTGATTTCAACGCCCAACTAGGGAAAGAAAAAAAGTACAGGAAAACAGTCGGCAGTTTTCCCGCTCATAAATGGACTAACCATAATGGTAGAAGATTGGTTGAACTATGTTCGCAGTTTAATCTAACAATAATGTCAACCCATTTTAAGAAGAAAATAACAAAACAAAAGACCTGGAGGTGCCCAAACACGTACATGGGTGAATTTCAAATTGACCATGTTGCCATTTCGTAGTCCAATTATAAAGGGATTTTGAATATTCAAGTCAGGAAAGGAGCAAATATAGACACGGATCACTACTTGACTAGAATCAAACTTAGCTTAAAATCTCGAAAACTTATTCAAAAGGGGCTGCTAATACCAAAGTTTGACCCAACGAAAATAAAACCAGCCCTCACAGAAGAGCTTGATAAACAACCTGCACAGAACTGGCAAGAATTAAAACAAAAAATGATTAAAACAGCCTTAAAGTTGGTCCCTTTACAAAAACGTAGAAAACATCCGTGGTGGGATGAAGTTTGCGAGCAAGCAGTATTAAGTCGAAGTAAAGCATTCAAAGATTGGAACAGTAAAAAAACAGCAATAAACTATAACATCTTCTTGGAAGTAAGAAAAGAAACATCGAAGCTAATTAGACAAACTAAAAGTAAATATGAAAACAATCAACTTAATGAAATAGAAAAAGATTTCCAAAAAAATCACACCCGAAACTTTTACAAAACATTTAAAACTAAATTAACAGACTATCAACCGCAGAGCCTATGCTTTCAGAAGGAAAACGGACAACTAGCTCTAAATAACCAAGACAATTGCAAAGAACTTGCGAAATATTTTGAACAAATACTAAACTGTCCTGAGCCCTTAAAAAAATTACCAACACTAAACCCTAAACAAACAAACCCAGATTCATTACCACCGAATGAAGAGGAAATACTTAGGCAAAACAAGCGGCTTAAAAATAACAAAACTTCTGGTGAAGGTGGAATCAGTGCTGAACTTTTGAAATCCGCTGGTCCAGGTACAATCAAGGAAATAACCAAAATTCTACAAGAAGTTTGGCGAACCGAACGGATTCCGGAAGACTGGAAAGATGCTCTAATCTATCCACTACATAAGAAAGGAGATAGAACGGATGTAAACAACTATAGAGGAATATCTCTTCTCCCAGTTTGTTACAAGATTCTATCTCAATGTCTACTAGACAGAGCACAGGGACAGTTAGAACCGAACATTGGTGAATATCAGGCAGGTTTTCGACCGGGCAGATCCTGCCCTGAACAGATCCTGAATCTAAAGTTGATTCTAAGACATCAAAAACTGTACAATAAAAATCTCGTCTGTACATTTGTGGATTTCAAAAAAGCATATGATTCTATTGACCGCGAATCTTTATTCCGAATCTTGAAAGAACAAGGACTAGATCTGAAAACGCTGGCAATTATTAAAGCAACGTTAACTAACACGAGGTCAAAAGTTAAATTCATGGGTGACATCTCAGAACCCTTCGAAATTAAAACTGGTGTGAGACAAGGGGATGGACTCTCGCCACTCTTATTTAACTGTGTCCTAGAAAAAGTAATACAGGAGTGGCGTGAAAAAAAGTCGGCACTGAATATTGACCAGCCCATTAAACTTGGGAGAACCAACATCAAAATTGATTGTCTGGCATATGCTGATGATCTAGCAATTTTAGCTCAAGATGTATGGAATACGAAATACCCGTCCATTATCATCATACCTGAAACATCTTGTATAAGGAGTCTCTCTCTCTATCTCTGTATAAGGAATGAAGAAATGATAGAACTAACGGCTGCGGTTGTTAGTCGGGCTAATTACTCGCCTACCAATACAATGGTCCCGGGTTCGAATCCTGGTTTAGGTATGGATTTTTATATGGTCTATCCGACTTTAATCGGGCACGTGTAAAGTTATGAATTATAGATAGTCACTTGAGAACGTCGCTGGCGTGACTTAAATTAAAACAAAAAAAATAGAAAAATGAAATGAAGAAAGACATTATGGAAATCTGTGGCTTAAAAACTCGATAATATCTAATTATAAACCAATGGGAATGCGTGTGAAACAACAATAGTAATAAAGGGAATTTTCTTCCGGGTGTACTAGATCTAAACCATTTTTGCAATACAATTTCCGATGGGTCTTTAGATGCAATAGACACTACAGGAAGTACTATAATTAAAAAATAATCCTACGATTGCTTATAAATTGAATCTAATAAAATAATATAGAACATCCCTGCGAAAATAGATTAGAGGAAATAAGACATTTCGTAATATATAATAATAACGAAATACTCTCCCTATGACATTTAGAAGAAACTGTCGTTTTTTCTAAATGTCAAAAGGGAGGTCGTTTTGTTTGTGATTGCAAATATAATAAAAACAAGTCAACAACATCATTATTACTTCAAATATTCGTCGTAAAATATATTGACCTTCACTGATGGAAATTGTTGTTTATTCAATGGAGAAAAAATTTAATGGTTATATAAAAGTTTTAATGACCTGTAATAGGGAAGTTCTGAATGTTATGAAGTCTAACAAGGCGCTATTGCTCAGCTAACAGAACAGACATTATTTTTGCACTTTTTCTGTATTATAAAACAGTTCTTAAAACCTGATATTTTAATTTTCATGTATTATCATTGATCGTCTTGTTCAAACTAACAATAGTCGAAATAAAAACATTATAATGAGTGTTTCACGCACATCAAAATCCATCAAAATGCCACGCGAGCTCTCAATATTTGACCGATCAAAACATTGATTTGATGGGTCATCCGCCGTACAGTCCTGAGTTGGCACCCAATAATTTCTTTTTGTTTCCGTCCGTGAAGTATAAACTACGTGTCAACAATTTTCGATACCAGAAGAAGCGTTTAATGCGTTCAAAATGCGTGTTTTGGAAATCACTCTATCGGAATGAAAAAAGTGCCATGAAAATTCATTCGAACGTATGCAAAAGTATATCGATCATTGCGGAGAATATTTTAAAAAACAATAAAACCATTTTCAATGATAAATATTTGTTTTTATTCCGGATACATAAATAGTAACCCTCGTAGTAAATTATAGAATTGTCTTTAATATGTTCTTTAATTTTTTTTTTATTTTGTGTCCTGTATTGAAATTATACAAAATAATTTAGTTCCTTGCATTAAATATTAAAATTTATGCTGCTTCCTTTTACAATTTTGTTACATTAGCATCGTTTAAGGCTTGGAAATTTTATCGACTTAATTTTCTCTACCTGGACTTGCAGATTAGCTCTTATTTTTCTTAGAGTTTTAGTATGATTCGATATGGTATCTCACATGTTTGATGTCAGGAAACTAGGCTATTTATTATTAAGATTGAAGAAACGCCAACCAATGAAGGAAACAATAATATTTAAATCAATGATCTCGTATTGAGTAATCGAGGATTACGTATTAGACACACTGTAGATATTACTGTAACATATTAGGCTGGTTTGATGTGCCTTCTGGTTTGGTTTCGAAAGACCGAATTTCCTTGCAAAGCATTGTCAGGTGGAAGTTGCCGAAGAGATGCTTTCTTTGGATGATGACATTCTGAAATGCACAGTGATAGGTTATGGGATATGGGTCTACGTCTAGCACTTAGAAAGAGCTCGATAAAGATGAACCAAAGTCGAAAAATTACATCTCAAGCCGATCAAAAATCAAAAGTCATTTAAATGGGTTTTATCGATTATCGCGGTATTGTTCACAAAGAGTTTCTTCCAACTGGTCAAACAGTTAATAAACAATATTATTTAAACCTTATACGATATCATAAATATACCATCACCAATAACATAGGTCGACATGGTTATGGTAAGATTGGTGAAAATGCTTTTTTTGCGTTATTAAAACGCCTTTTCACAGAAATGGCCTAGCACGTCCCATTTTCAAGTATCTGCTTCTGCTTTATATCATATGACCATTGGAATTATTCAATATAAAATATGCCCCCGTTGTTAACTCAAAAAATGTACTTCTTCTCTCTTGTACTTCTGCCTCTCCAAATTAAGCTTGGACGAATGAAAAACTTAATATTTAATTATTCAATAAAAAATATGCTCCCTTTGCTAATCCAAAAAATGTGCTTCTCCCGCCTCTTCATATTAAGCTTGGACTAATGAAAAACTTTCTCAAAGCCATGGACAAAGAGGGTAATGGTTTCAAGTACCTAAAAGAAAGATTTCCTCAATTAAGTAATGCAAAACTAAAAGAATGCATATTTATTGGACCTCAAATAAGGAAGCTTCTAGGTGATTTCCGTTATCAAGAAAAATTAAATATAAATGAATTGGCAGCTTCGAAGTGTAGTGAAAGGATTTCTGGGCAACGAGAAAGATGAAAGCTATAAAAACCTCATAGACGAACTCTTGAAAGACTATGAAATACTAGGGTGTCGCATGTCCTTAGAAATGCATTTTTACACTCTCATTTGGATAGTTTTCTGGAAAATTTGGGTGCAGTAAGCGACGAACAAGGAAAGAGGTTTCACCAGGACATCAGGACGATGGAAGAAGTAAGATACCAGGGATACTGAAACCCATCTATGTTGAGTCACTTCTGCTGGTTTTGAAAAAGAGATGATGTTACAGAACACAAGAGGAAAAAGCGAAAGTTTTTGTTGCTGTAAAGACATATCACGTAATATATATTTTAATCACGTAAGCTTCAGTAATGTCTCTACATGGATTTAACACGTTTTATATGTCTATATTAAATAAATACTAGATTGTAAAAATATGTCTTCTTTTTTTTCCCTCGCCACCAATCCGTAACAAAAGAAAGTGTACATGTTACAGTAATTAGCTTATCATTTTCGGATTTAGTAGTGCCAAATATTTCATACAGGGTCTGTCCTGGAAGTCCAAGAAAAAATATTTATTGTAGATAAAGGTACAAGCAACTAAAATTCTTCAAAGTAGCTTCCTTCTGCGTCGGAACATTGGCGTCAGCATATTTTCCAGTCGCTGAACGCACACTAGAAGGAGTCGACAGAGACTTCCTTCAAGCAGCTCGTCGCCGCTTGTTTGACGGCTTCCAAAGTCCCGAAATAGTGGTGCTTGAGTTCCTTCTTGGCCCTCGGGAACAAGAAGAATTCCGGTGGTGGTGGGAAGAAGTCGGGGCTGTACGGTGGCTGGGCCAGTGTTGCCACACCGCGTTTCGCTAAGTATTTTGTGACAATGATGGCGGTGTGCGACGGCGCGTTGTCATGATGAAGATGCCAAGTGTTGGCGATTTCCTTCCAAACGCGTTTCACTCTGCTTTGCAGCCTTTTCAGGACTTCCAAGTAAAGTGCAACACAAAATGTTATCGCGTAACGCTGGTCCTTGAAACGCGGCATCTTGAAATTCCAACGCGTCACTGAAACAAGAGTTCGAACTAGCAGCGATGCGGACTATGGAACAGCCTTCAGGCAACTGACGCGGATAAAGTTGGCTTCCCTAAATTCCCCATCACGTTTCCTGTGCCTAGGTGCACCTTGCTAGCGGCTTGGTTCGGCGGCGCAAGGCCATTCAACTTATTTTAAGACCCTGCATAGAACTATTCTCATCAATGTTACCCCAAAAAAGTTTAAATTTGTTGAACTGCGTAATTATTTTTTAATTCTTCGGTAAAAATCAAACAAATACCGCTTTATACGCATCATATTATTCAGCAATGGCACCCAGTTACTTTTTACTGTTGTCTAAATGGAGGTGGACGCCGTTTAGAGTCCATGGAAGTCTTCCAAGAGAGTTCGCCGGTTTGAAGGAAATACGAGAAGTCGAATATAAAAATTGTTTCTAAGACTAGAAAAAAATATAAGTGTATTGCGATTGAAAAGGAATTTATTTGAAAGAGACAAAATAAATTTGGCTGAATAAATTAAAACTTTGTGTATAGTAATAGTTTAAAATGCGGCGAAA
This sequence comes from Cosmopolites sordidus, assembly GCA_031761425.1. NCBI lineage: Eukaryota > Metazoa > Arthropoda > Insecta > Coleoptera > Curculionidae > Cosmopolites > Cosmopolites sordidus. Next base: position 48,258 of record JARFXV010001242.1, on the reverse strand, counting down.
TATTCAAATCAATGAAAATTATTTTAAAATATATCTATGGAAATCCTGTATAATCAAATTTATCATTTACATTAACAAAAATCTTTCTGATTGTTTATACATGAGTAAATAAACCTATCCAGTTCAGTGCTGCATGAATATATTTTATTTCATACTACGTTATAATTTATTTCAATTCGATAATTAAATCAGACTTTTATCGTATTTATTTTGTCCTGCTCGATTGGTAATAAACGAAATTATTTAACGAGATTAGAGAAAAAATGGAATTAGTATGTTATTTTAATAAAGTTTCAAACACTGTTCATTAGCATATACTTTTGTGCTGCCGTGATCTTTAATGAAATGTGTACTAATATTAAAAAATAATAATTTACTTTAATAAATTGTCCATATTATTACAATCCTTTTGCAGTATTTGCATACTTTTAATATTAATCCTTTATGTAACTTTAGTTTTTCTATATTCAAAACCCCCAATTAAGTATTTCTAATACTGAACTAAGAATTGAACTGATGAGGTTAAGCTGAGATATTTCACCTTGATGGAACACTAAAACTACGGAGTGTGTAAATCAAGTAATGAGACAGTTGTTTAGCATTTGATCTGGCAGCACTGTTTGCTTTCCTTTTGGAGGGGAGGCAAGCCAATAGCTGATGCGTCTTCACTACGAGTTTGAACTCCCAAGAATCACTTCTAGGAGGTTCGTAGAAATTCTTTCGTGAACCTAATCATAAGGTCGAGACTCGATTGAAGATGTACCTTGTAGAAGAAGGCTTTTAACTGCAAGAAGTGATGAAATTGTCTACATAATTCGGGATCTATGATCTGATCGTCGCATAGAATGATCGGAGAGAAGTTTAATTTACTGCATATAATTGTTCATCAGATTTTGCTATGGTGATGGGGATTGTGCTGGCGCGTCCACGTGGTAAATAACATAAGCCAGCTGTTGTTTTGGTGCCGGGGTATTTAGAGCTGATTTAATACGAATTTGATACCCTGAATTCAAATATGACATTAATTTTTGCCTTCGAGTTCAAATTTCTAAGCTAGAACATTTTAGTGAAATATACGTCTTACTATTTTAAGAACTTATTTAAATTCTTAGATCAAATAAGAATACAAAACAAGGAATTTTAATTATTATACTATACAAATATTATTACATCAGGATAAGTCCACTGGCTACGGTTGCTTTGATTCCAGTAATATTTACTAGGCAGAAATAACTGTCATCGAAGTAATTTTTGGGTTCTCACCAAACCATTGGTACGCTGAAATATAGACTTTTTCTTTTCCCGGTAGTCCACTGTCGTAAATGTTCTATACACGTTTTATAAACCAGATGCGGTGCTCAGGTTTTATCCTGATCACCAAGCTTAACACCAATATATCCAAGATAAGCTCTCTTTACAAAGTTACTAACAGTTTTTCTGTTTTCTTTTAATATGTATTCAACATATGTGTAGCAAAACTTATCAGGATGATTTACAACTTCTACTTGAACTCATTTTATTTCTATTCAACAACACAACACAACACTACAATTTTTTAAACGTTACTTTTTGTACGTTACTTTATAACAACCCTTTCATAACGACAGTCTGACAATAGGGCAAATATACATAATATGCATAATAATTTTAGATCATCCAAACTTGAATGTATTGAATTGAAAAAAAAAATTGATAGATAAGTGGATATGTCTAAAATAGTAGAGCAGATAGAGAAAAATTGATTTCATATTTAGATTTAGTGCCACAAATATAGCTAAAATCCTAGTCCAAACAAAATTATTGCCATGATCTTGTCGGTAGAAAAAGTGGTGGAAAATTTATGCTGCTTTTTGATACTTTGTGCTTTCAACTTTTTAATTTCATTTACTCTGATACCCGAACGTTTTTCTAATTATAGTCAAATTTGAGGGTGAGATGATTTGCTTGATGGGATTTTTGTCAAGCTTTAGCATTCTATGCCAACAAGGGGTTATTTTATGTCCTAATTCACAGTGATTTTTTTACTGAAAGTTAATATGTTCTATAATCTCAGCAGTTTCCGATTCAATATTCCTCCACCGAATGCTTGGTTGCGAGACCCTGTATGACATTTAAAGCTGAGTAAAGCAAGCTTAGCATAAATGCTCTCGCCCTAACACCCTAAACGTTCTACATCGCATTTACCAACAGTTTTTGTACTTCCTTCAGCTCTTTCACTGGACGTTGTTCTAAAGAAGATGAACTTAAAGATGCCATTTGTGAACAAATTGTAACTAGTGCTAGAAGAAATAATGGTAAATGTTATGTAGAACTATAAAGGGAGCCCTTAGATGTAACTACAGTAAGAAGAACGCCATTTTACCAATATAATCTTCCCTAATTAAATAATTAATGTATTTCTATCAAAACTAAATTTATAATACATCAATTTTTCTGTTAATACATTTTTTATATTAAAAATTAACGACATCACAGTTATATAAGGCAAGTGCGTTCTTTTTGCACCACCCGTTATATATAAGAAATTAGTAGTAACACCTTTATGTAGAAAGGCTTGATTTCCAAACTATACAACGGTGTATTCGTTACCAAGCAGACCATTAATATGAACCTGAATAATTAAATTTTTGTTTTAGCTTCAAAAACCGTTTTTTTTCTCTCAAATATCAATCAAACCGATCTAGCAGAGTCATCGAACTACCATTACGTTAAAGCTCTGCGGACTTGTGAATGAAAACCAGGCGTCAGGTGCAGCTGCATTTAACAGGTCTTTATGAAAAGATAATATGATCGTTCTGAAAGGTGGTTTCAATATAGTCGATTGCAACGATTCAGAAAACTGGAATGCGTAAGTAGTTGATATTATCTTGATACACTTGTCTATCTTCTATTCGAAGAGGAATTTTAGTTTACCTTGAATTCTAAAATGAAAATAAAATTTTTCATGTGCTTTAAAAGTGTTTAAAGTTAATATACGCGTATTTAAACCAATCTAAAATATATTTTAACTAGCACTGAAAAGACTGATGATAATATATACAGATAACATTTTTAATGGGTTAATAAATATTTTTAGAGCTAATATTGGTTTATAAAGCTTTGATAATAATTAAGCTCAAATATTGAATTATAACAAGTACAACAAAAAGATTTAATGACATTTAACGTAATGAACCGAAATAATGTTTCACTTTGGTTGCTAAAGTTTTAATGTGATTATTTCTTTCTATTCCACTCTAAATATTAGATTAATCATCAATATTATACACAATTTTAGAAAGTGGTTCAAAATTTAACGTTTTGCGACAAGAATCTTCGTTTACCTATAATCAAGATTCCTTCGGTTTTAGAGATATTACTATTATTAGGTGCGTATAGACCCGGTTGGATCACGCAAAGCATTCTGACTCATTTTCGAGTGTTCCTTCTGATCTTCCACACCTCTCTAATCCTTTCTTCGTGGATTCTCTTTCTCTCTTCCATCCACCTTGTCCCCAATATCCCCGAAACTTCGCTCTCTGATGCAACGTTCCACATATGTATTTTATTTCTGTACGTTCTCCTATCCTCAATCTTTGTCGGGTTCATTTGTGCCTTTCCCAGATCTGTTCGGACTTGTACAAGCCATGGTAATGTTGACTTGATTCCTTGTATGTATGTAAGAATTCTGTTGGTGAGTCTTGTCGGTGGGAGTGTATTGATATGTCCAAAGAATTTCAACCTTCTTTTCTCTATGGTCTTTCTGGAATGTAGCCTGTATCCTTCCTGTGTTGTCGAGAATTTTCTTCATAATTCCTCTGGTTTGATTACTGTGTTGTAGTGTCTTATTTTTACATGTGTGGATATGCATTTCTTATTGTAGATATTGTGTGTTTTGCCGTATGCCCTTTTCATCTTCTGTAATCGAGTCTTCCGTCAAGCTATCTAATCTTGAGCAGAAGAATTCGGTTTTTTGAAAGGAGATTTATAGGCCGACTTTCTCTGCGCATTCCTTGAGGACTTATATCTGTTTGGTTGCCCTGGTTTCATTGTCTGTAACTATGGCTAGGTCATCTGCGAAGGCTAGGCATGCGATTTCTATGTTGTCTTTGGATCGTCTGAGTCTTATTGGTTTCCAGTGTCCTTGATTTTTCAGTTCTTTTTCCAGGTTGAAGAGGAGTGGGGATAACCCATCTCCTTGACGTACTCTGGTTTTAATCTGGAAGGGTTCGGAAATTTCTCCCATATATTTCACTTTAATGGTTGTGTTGGTCAGTGTCTGCTTAATCAATCGTAGTGTTTTGAGGTTGAGTCCTTGTTCTTCTAGGATGTTGAACAGAGATTTTCGATCGATGCAGTCGCATGCTTTCTTGAAGTCCACGAACGTACAGGTGATGATTGTTGATATATATATATATATATATATATATATATATATATATATATATATATATATATATATATATATATATATATATATATATATATATATATATATATATATATATATATATATATATATATATATATATATATATATATATATATATATATATATATATATATATATACAGTAGTTTCTACAGTAGTTCTATATATATACAATAGTTTGGATTGATTGCGCGGTTCATCCTTGATGAAACATAGTAACATTGATAATATTTGAAACACTTGAAATCGGTTTCATAATATATTCAAGATATTTTCTGATATTTTTCGGCCTCGCGACCATTATCAAAGAGAGCTATGTATAAACTAAACTAGAGTTTCAAAGTTCTGTCTAATGAAAGTCGCTTTTTTTCTTAGATTGTCTCTTTAAATTGGACACTTTCAATAAGTGTCATAAATTTAAGGAGACAGTCTAAGAAAAAAAAACGGACCTCCATTAGACAGAGGTATTGAGGACTTTAAAACTTTAGTTTAGTTTATACATAACTTTCTTCGTCATAGTCGTGAAGCCGAAAAATATCAGAGAATATGTTTAATATATTGTGAAACAAATACCAAGTGTTTTAATCATTACCATATATATATATATATATATATATATATATATATATATATATATATATATATATATATAGTGTGGCCCGTTCATTCAGCCGCAATCATAACGTCAGCAAGTATCTCTATAGCAATTTCTGGCCCTATAGCATATCCCGCATCGATCTCAGCATATCCCCGGTGAGCATTTGAAGAAACAGTCAGAGCCAAAGACCTTATATATCGTATGAAATATGTCTCGCGCCATTCTATGGTATACACCGCACGAACAACTGTGTCCCATTAACTCCGACTAAGATATCAAATATCCTAAAAATTGCAAGGTGGGCTGCGAAAAAAATATTTATAAGCAACGAATTCATATTCAGACTCCACGTAGCTGGTCTGAGCTTTTTTAAGTTTAAAAGTTTAAAAATACATACAGTATATAACAGTTTAGATAAGGGAAAAGTGCACTTAAAGATATTAAATATCATTATCAATTAATATTGTTGCATTATGCGAAAATACACAAGGAACTATATAGGAATAGATAATATTGTTTCAAATGGGTTTACAGTTAATTAGGGCTTAAGATGCAGTAGAGCACTTAGCCCAGTGTCATTTTCTATAGTTATGGAGGTTATATAACAAAGCCAACTGGGATGGCGTAAATACCTAGTAAGAATGGACAAAAATAAACCAGTTAAAATGGTGTGAAAAGTTAAACCGCAGGGCAAGAAACTCAGCGAGAGGCCAGCTAAAACATGGTATGACAATATAGAAAAATTATTATTAAAGAGAACAATTAGAATGACCTTAGCAAGAATACAGAAGATAAAAGAAAATGGAAAGAATTTGTGTATGAAAAATACATATCGAGTTATTTAATAAATCTACATTTCATTATGTTTTTACCCAGTTAGGCATTTTTTTCTTCCATTGTTTTTTTAAGAAAATGATAACATGGGAAATGGTAAAGAAACATTTAAGTTGGTAATGGTAACATTTAAGAGATCATTTTAATTAGTATAAATAAAGCAATTTAAGGAAATATCATTACTATCGACGATGGCCGAGAATCATTGTCAGTGGCAAAAACGGAAACACCCTGAAGTGGAAAGCATTGGAAAACACCCATTAGAAAGCATGGGAATTAGAAACTTTATTTCTGAACTTGGCATTTGGTGTATGTGACGTCTTTACGATACACACCTACCGAACTGCTGTTCAATAGGTGTGCTGTTCAACTACCCTACTTGCTGTTCAACTACCCTATCCTAAACACCACGTCTTCCACTGCCGTCCAAAAAACTAGACGGTTACTCATCAACATTGATTAGAAAGCCAATCTCACTTGAGTACCATGGGGAAGGGAAGCCCACTAGCTTTGCTAGTGCTCCTTCTTTGGCGTAGGTCTCGTGGAAGCAGTGACTTCTTCGTGAGTTAGATATTCGGTATGAAGGTCATACCTGAAGTCGAAAGATAAATGTGTATGCCTGGTCAAATTTTAAACTGAACTTGACATTCCGGGTGGAAGGCTTATTTTACGATGCTCACTCATTGAACTGGGGTTCAACCATTTTATAGCAGACCCCTCTGGTCAATGGGCGTTGGCATCAGAAATTATTAAAGTACAGCAGTTTGAGCGGTGACCCATTGAGCGACGATAAGGAAGCTTATCTAACGTAGGTACTACGGAGGAGGGGAAGTCCATTAGTTTACTAGAGCCCCTTCTATAGTAAAGGACTCATGCGAACAATGGCTTTTGAGGCAATAGACGGTCGACTTGGGGGCGATGCTGTAGTTGAGAAGCATAAACCAGTTGTTAAGCCAGCGAAGATAAACCTGGTATTCGATCCATTTTCTCCCAATGGAGCAATCTGTAATATAAGTTAATCTGTTAACAAATTAAAAAGAAAATATCTTCGAAGATTTAAAACAACTATCGAACCTTAATAAAGTCAGAGGTACTAATTTTGTAATTTATATGGTAAATAAGGAAATTTAAAGCTTCCATCAAAAGCATAATTAAGGTTTTTTTCGGATTAGCAGTGTGTAATACTGCTAGATTTACGTAAATCATACAAAGATATCGAATTTATTTTTGTAAAAAAGACAAACTTTTTAAAAACAGTAAAAAAAAATCTAATAAGGAAAAATACTTTTAACACTCTTTAATATATTAATAATAATAATTCAATATTAATATTCAACATTAAATATCTACAATCCTGATAACATTTCTTTGGAGTCATCTGTATAAGGAGACCTCAGCTAATTAATTTGGAATTAAACTTAAAGCAACTGCTCCAAAATCAGATTAATGCTTAATGACAAAGTTCTGAATCGTAATTGACGTTTCGTATATTAGCCTATCTTCATCTAAAAAATCTTTCTGAGCGACAGGGCGTATTCTCATAATACTAAATTATAAATCGATGGACTTCCGGTGACCGAACGTGTAAAAACAAATAATAGTTGGTCAGCGAACTCTTCATCTGATTTGAAGAACGACGCCATCTTGCGCCACATATATGATATGCATGCTGTGTCGCGAAGATCTTGTTGGACCAGCTGGTTAGGACAACTTACGCCAACGGTCAGTTTAGGAGAAACGCACGGTGGGATGTAGACACACTGCTCAGTTGTGGCTATATCTTTGAAGTATTAAGATGTTTCATTGGTATATGTTTTTTTTTTATTAAATGTAATATCGCAAACTTGTTAGATAACTAAATCAGATTAATTTTTATAATGACTTAATGCTTTGTTTCTATGTGATCAAGCTTTAAATTTTATTCTTATCTGTGAGTATGTGCCAGGCATACGTTTATATCTTAACAAAGCTAAAAATATTTCTAAAGTAAAGTAAACAAATCAGACATTCCAAAGCATCAAGCAATAAACATAGATTGGGGCATAATAATGCTGCAAAGGGATTTTCTACTTGCTTAAGCCGTTAAAAAATCGAAAAACTTCGCTTATCGTGCTGTAAAATGATACCACGAGATCTCTTATGGTCGATGACAGAACATAAAGTGAGTGGCTTCGCAGATCTGGCAGATCAAGAGTGGGCTGCAGTTGGCAAAACTGAATTCGGTAAAATCCGCTCAGAATACAGAAAATCATTACTGGGGGATGAAAATACTGTTGTAAAAAAGGGCCATATTAGGCATTATTAAACATAACCTAGGGTCTACCGAATATCTAGAGGACAGTGATTGACGACAATTATGCGTAACATAAGAGCCATAAGAGCGAAGACGCTATCTGAGCGACTTGGGAACGTTAAACATAGGGAAATACTTCTCATTGATGAAAAGGTTTTCACTGTTGAAGATAAATTATATAGGCAAAAATTATAGAGTAGTCACTCATAGCTCTCGGAAAGCTACTAAAAAGGTGGAAAAGAGATGATCATTTGGTAATAGTGATGGTTTGGTGGTGAGAGTCGTAAGACTATAACAGCCATACAATTAATTATTCTTAAATATATAATAAATGTTAAATGTAATTAATAATAATCCAAAGATTGGAAAGATTTAATTTTGTTTGATTTTAATTTTATTTTTGCAGAGATATAATAACCATAGGAGTATGTAATAATCATAATAAATACATATTTCCTTGTTGATTACAATTAGTTTGTATTCATTCATTCACTTGATGACTGTATAGATCATTCTATACACTCATCAAGTCCATTTTAGCCACTGCTTAACTAGCCCCATGCTCAACCCTTCCCACGAGTGGGGAATGTTGAGCAACTTGGAGCGCATTCGCATTTCCCACAATAACTTTTAAAACTTGTACTCGGATCGTTTTCACACCACTAGACGTTTTGGAGAAGAGTAAATTACGAATCTAACAGAGTAAGAATCAATTAAATTCGATATATTCTTAAACTTATGGGAGATCAAGCGAAATGTTGCTCAACTAGCCCCGCTCTAGCCTACATTACAGAAGGGACAGAACTTATGGTAGGAATACGACACTGCTAACGTACTGACAACGAAAGAGCTAGTAAATAGGATTATGCAAAATCTGGTTATGCAAAGTTTTATTACGTCGAATTCTTGGAGTTTTCTTTTATTTGTCTACCATTCTACTGTTTTTGTCACATTACCTTCAAGTTGCACAAGACTCAAAGCCGTATATTGTGATGTAGAATCTCACAGATACGGTTAAGCTACGTGCAATTAAAGATCGCTTGAATGAGTTGGTGTTTTGAAATTAATTCTTTGAATCTCTCTCATTTCGCAATAAGTTCTACTACTCTTCCGAGATCTAACTACTGATTTCGCTTATTTCGATCGTTGAGGTTTCATAATTTTTTAATGAAAAATTGTAATTGAGCTTGACGAAATATTTTGTTTTCAGTTTTCAATAATCATTATTGTGCTAAGACTGAATATGTTTTAAAATTGTGCAGTATTTCTTGAAAACACTTGTTAATCTGTCTATCGAGGACATCTGTGCATTTGACAGCTGGTTTGGGCGTCTCGGCAATAGTCCGTACCCTATTTCTACCCCCGGTGCTCTGCCATTGGAGGGGCAGTCCTAGTGGGGCTCTCCTTCTCCCTGATCAAACCGCTCTACCTCGAGCTGTACTTTTCTAATTTCTGATGCCAACTTCCATTGCCATTTAAGGGTAAGCGTCGGAAAGTGGGCCGCTCACCCCATGTCTGACTTTAACAGCTTCGAATGTGTTGTAGAATATCATTACAGGTCCTCTCCCATTAATATTTTTGAGCTACACTCTCTTAAATTATTAAATTATAATGTGGCCGATAGTAAATTTACACTGAAGAAACTTGATGTTTCCTTTATTCCATGTCCCATTCAACTCCGGTTTTATATTATTCTGCATTATTAGATTAATCATCCCTTAAGGAATGGATGATCCAAGACGGAATCATTCATATATTTTCATGTGGATTCCATACAGGAAGAAGTCTTGGATACCATTCGTCATGTCCTTAGATAATTTTAATAAAATCTCGACGCTTTGAAAAGGTAGCACATGGTGTGGACAATGTGTGGATGAGGATTTGGTATATGTGTGGCAGTTCATTGGATGTAGAACACAAAACCGATAACCCATCGGCAAGTTGCCAACGTAAACGCCAACCTCCGCCAGTGTCTTCACAAGCGCCATTATATCATTCACACATTGGTCAAGTGACGCTTGCCATATCCTATGACCAATGTGTAGCGCCGGCTTTATGGTCAAGACATGCCATACGTGAGTATATTTTCATTTTATTTAAATGTGTATACTGGGTGTTTTTGTGATTTTTTTGATGTTTGTGAATTTTTTATACTCGCAGTATATTTTGCAAGGTCTATGATCACTCTGAATTAAGTTGAATTGCCAATCTTTTATATTTTATATCTAAGTTATAAGAGATATTGGCATGGAATTAAAAAACTCAAATATCGCAAAACTCGCATTGGAATTTTTAACAAACAACAAAAGCACAAATTAAGGATCATTCTAATATTACACACTCTGAATAAATTTGTTCGGTCTTGTTAGACAACTTGTTAACATTTTTATTGGCATTACTTTTACCGCCATGGGCAACGGATTATATATGCTTTTAAAAACCAGAAACAAAACATTTTCAAATACGAAGTTTTGTTTACCCATGTTCACTGTTGAGAGGAGGGTCGGCAAATGTTTACCAGAACATGTCAAAAAACATTTCTCGACGGATACAGACAATGTTGAAAATAAATTTGTTTGTAAAGTGTTTCTATGCGAAAAATGAGGTTATTTTGAAACGAAATTATATTTGAGTTTGCAGCATTTTCAGATCTAGAGAAAAGAAAGTTTACTCGGTGAAAATTACTTTTGTTCGAAACTCCTCCTACGCAGTGGTTGTGCATGTAAAGATATGTTTAATAAAATATAGAAAACGTGATTCAATAAAGTTTATTTTTTAAAATGAAACGAAATATCTAGAATTCAGTATTAAATAAATGTAACATTAATGTTTATGACCAGGAAAATACTAGGATGTTTCAAACGTTTATTATAGATTTTGCTCTACATATGTTTCGCCTTGTTAGGGCTTTTCAAGAATAACTTACACTAATACTAATGGTCAAACATTATCTAGGCTGACAAAAAACTGACAAAGACACTGAAAAAATCTAGTCTAATTATCCTAAATATCGACTGGTAAAAAGCGGGCTATTCAATTACAATATGATCTTATCTATTACCGGTGTTTTCGGAAATTTAGCTGGTTATTCGTGGTTGTTATGTAACTATTTCTTAAGGATTTTTTATTTGCAATATATCTAGTAGGTCTAATTTTTTACTTTTCTTTTCTGAATGTAATAATTTAACATTCTTTATATCTATAAAATTATTGTTTTCAATACAATGTGTATACATTCCGGCGCTTTTTATATTATTTAAGATATTTTTCTTCACCATCCTTACAGTTAATTCTATATACAATTGATTTATCTGTAGTATCCATTTTTTTCCGTATTATTAACTAACATTCTACTTACATTAAGTTTATTTACACAAGGAAAATTAGGATGGAGAATAACGCAGAACTATTAAAAGTATATTTTATTGTAAAATTATTTGGAATAGTTTTGTATTTTTTGCATATATCCTATCATGATATTATGTAATGATAAATATAAAAATATTAGAACACTCCATTTACATGTAATATAAAAAACTCGTAATTGCGGGCGTAATGGGGGCAGCGTGTATAGAGTATACTATATACCGTTCTAATATAAAAAACATTAGTCCCAAAGAAGTTATCTATGATCATCATGATCACTTAAAAAACCTTTGGCCTAATTGAGAAAGTGTTAGGTTATGTTCAATAAATTTGCTGAGGGTAGAAACATTTATATTTTGGGAAGGGATTTGGAAGTTGTGGACTACTATTTATATCTTGGGCAGAGGATTTTACTGGAGGAGGATTTCACCCGGGAGATAGAACAGCGTGTAAAATGTAGTTGGCATGCATTTGGCAGGCTGAATATAGTGTATAAGAACAAATTCCCATGTTGAGACAGACTGAATTGCAACCTGGACATTCACATCGCAATCAATTTAAAAGCTTCGGATAGCACAGAGGGTATGGAACAATATTTGCTTGGCATTATAAGACGTGACGGAAAGAAATGGATTAGAGAACAAACGAACGTATGTGACATTATTGGAAGAGTAAATAAATTGAAATGGGGGGTGGGCAGTCCATATAAACAGGCAATCGAAAGACAGATGGACCAAAGCAATCCTGGGGTGGATACCGCTTGATTACAAACGTTCGCGAAGAAGACCGAAAGCACAATCACCATCATCATCATCATCAGCCCATATCGATTCATTGCAGGATGAAGGCCTCTTCAGCATGCTTCCAACTTTCACGGTCCTGGGCTTTCCTCTGCCACTCTGGTGCAATATGCTTATCGATGTCATCACACCATCGTGCTTTCGGATTTAAATCTTCCTGTGCTCCCTTTTTATGTAAAAGGATCACTTCTGCATTTTTCTATAAGTCAGGTACTTTTTGTTGTTTGAGGCATTTTGAGTACAATTTTGCCAGTGTTTTATGTAACGTCCGACTACCAGCTTTTAGCATTTCGACAGTAACACTGTCCTTTCCTGGAGCCTTGCCGTTTTTCATCGATTCTATAGCATTTGTTACTTCCTCCACTAGGATATCTGGCATTTCTTCTTCCGTGGGTATTGTTGTTTTTAATTGGTTCTGATCTTCATATAACAGGGAATAAAATTTTCTGACCTCTAACATTTGCGTACGCGCCCTGCATACTGTGCCATCCTCACGCCTTAAGGCATATATTTGCGTTCCTTTATTTCTCGGCTTCTGTTTAGCCTTGTTAATTCCTTAGTTTTCTTCCAGGGTTTTTTGCACTAGCTGCATGTTGAATCGGCGCGTGTCCTCTCTATTGCGTTTTCTTATAGTTTTGTATAGAGTTCAGTTATACTCTACCCTGCCAAAAGGACTACCTGGATTTCTCATTGCCCGCCGTTTCTTCATTAAATCAATGGTCTGACTGGAGATTTTTGTCTGTTTGAAACATTTTTTCTTCTGGTGCTATCGAAGCAGACGTTTGAAGCACATTGTTGGCGATTTCTTCATATTGAACTGATAGTTCCACTTTCTCCGGATCTCCGGCTGTAACACCGCAAACCGGTTTGACAAAGCAATCTCAAAAGCAATCTCAAAATCTCAAAATCTCAATTTCACTTGTGAGTCCAGATGGACTTTTCCATGTGAATTTTCTGTTGATATTTTTCTTATAGAACGAATCTTAATATATAGTTCTTGTCCTTCAGCAAAATCAACCAATCTGTCATCTCTATTGTCTCGCTCACCAGTTCCATATGGGTCAGTTGCATTTTCATCAGCTCTTGTTGTTCTAATTCTGGCATTAAAATCACCCATCAGGATTTTGTACCTACATTTCTCCTTGTATAAAAGCTGGGCCACATTATCATAAAATTCCTCAATTTTTCTCATCCCTATGGCTTATAGTTGGTGCATAAGCCCGGAAGATTTGAAGCCTAAACTTTTTATTCAGCTGAATGACGCATTGGGCTAGTCAGTCAGATGTACTTTCAAATTTTACTACACTGTCCCTTGTCCAGCTTTCGATTGATGAAGAATCCAATTTCGCCACTTCGGCCATTTTCCGATGTAGAGTACGTGTCCAGTTGGTTCCAGTTTGATTAACTCTTCACCCTTTCTTCGTGTTTCATAGAGCCCAATAATATTCCAATGTATGTTGTCAAGTTCGATTAACAATTCTTGCAATTGGGCCTCCGTTTTCATAGTTCGTATATTTAGCGTTGCAATGTCAAAAGTCCAATGGCAGCCTAATCTAACCCGGTAATTCTTAGCACCCTCTGCCTTGGGGCAGGTCTTCCCGCTGCAGTAGGTAGTTGCCCCTTGGCTTCCGGGGAATGAGGACCGTGTTTGAGGTTGTACTGTCATATTGAAACATATTGAAATACTATGTTGAAATGATAGTGAAGCAACCCGGTATAACAGATAAAGAATGGGGAGTGTCAGTGTCAAGATCAGTGTCAATGTCAAGTATGCCCCAGCTGTGAAATCCTACTGGGCCTAGTGGAATTTCTTGGAAATTCAAGGCGGTGTTCTGACGCGACTCGTGGAGAATCGTGATGGCCGAGACCCGAAGAAGCAGATTGTGGTTTCTGAGAATCGAGTTCAGGAAGTGACAGAGGTCCACAACGGGACAAGCGGAGGTCACTTTGGATTGACGAGGACACTCGCCAGGTTGAGGGAGCGTTTCGACTGGGTGAACTGCAAGATAGATGTTAAGGAATGGTGTAGAAATGTCTGGTCTGTGCAGCCAGTAACGGGCCTCAGAAACGTCCGAGAGCTCCCATGCGGGGCAGTATAACGTTGAATTTCTTCAGTAAATGGGCGGAGATCTACACCTTACTGAATCAGGAAGCTGCTACTGTTGCAGACGCCCTTGTGAAGGAAGGGATTTGTCGCTTTGGAGTACCCCTGGAGTTGCATTCCGATCAGGGGAGAAATTTTGAGTCCGCCCTTTTTCTGAAAATATGTCAACTACTAGGCATTCATAAGACCTGAACTACCGCATTACATCGGCAGACAGATGTTGGCCTACCGTTCATCCGTACACGAGAGCACAGGACAGACCCCAGCGAGCGTCATTATGGGCAGAGAACTTCGACTGCCCTGCGACTTGAAGTTTGGTTATCCACCTAGAGAAGACACAGTCGGTGAAGACTATGTCTGTAACCTCCGAAGGAGAAAGGATGACATCCATCATAGGGTTCGCTAAAGTATCCAGGCTGCCAGTAATCGAATGAAGGACGCCTACGATGTGCGAGCTGAGAAAGGGGGATATCAGGTTGGCGACTTGGCGTGGCTCTACAATCCTCGGCGTCGTCGTGGATTATCTCCGAAACTCCAGACATTCTGAGAGGGACCCTATGAAGTTCTCCATAGGATCAATGACGTGGTGTATCGCATCCGAAGACTACCGCGAGGGAAACCAAGAATCATCCATTTCAACCGAATGATGCCTTTTACCGGTGATCGAGATGATGGTAATGGAGAAGGCAGGGTACGTCGGATGGATCTTCCCGCCGAGCTCACCTTTGAAGAATTTATGGACAGATATTCCACTGGTCGGAAGAGTCGACATAGCGTCACTATAGAAGTACAACAGGACCTGTTTACTGTCCCAGAGAAATACACATTGGCGCACTGTTAGCCGAAGATCTGCAGATGTCCCGGGAAATTGCAGTCATATTTAAGAAGAAGTTCGGACAGGTATCCAACCTTAGGAGACAGAATCCGCATGTTGGTGATGCTTTGCAGATAACAACCAACCAGCAAGGCATCAAGAGAAAATTATTTCTGGTCTCTGGTGAACATCTGGTGAACAAGATAGCCAGTCATGAGAAACCGTCATATCGCTCCGTCTGAGATACCTTATGCGACCTGAGAGAAAAAGCTTCTGGACCAGAGCATCAGCAAGTTAGCAATACCGAAATTGGCTTGCGGGTTGGACCATCTGGATTGGAGGCTGGTGCGGAATATGTTGGAGGAGATATTCCAATTCACCGGGATCACCATTTTGGTCTGCTGTTTCCACCCAAGGCGAATGGTCAGAAGAGAGAAGACAGTGGACTGTTTCTTCTATAGGACGTCGGGCTGCAGGAAAGGCGAAGGTTGCTTCTTAAGGAGGGGGCAGTGAAACAACCCGGTATAACAGATAAACAATGGGGAGTGTCAGTGTCAAGATCAGTGTCAATGTCAAGAAAGAGAGAGTAATTTTCTCGAACAGAAAGAAGGGAATGTTAAGAGACAGACCGGCGGTGTACTCAGATATTTTCTTCATTCTTTCAGAATTAGTCAATTGTTCTATTGGAACCTTCGGTATGGAATGGCCGTTTTTCTAAGCATGTTATCATCATCATCTCACCGTAAGATTAGACATCATCATCGTAAGATTGTGATCTCCTGATGATGCTAATATGGTTAGCGAAACGCGCGTCGAGAATTGTAAGAAAGTAATTTGATGTTTAGTGGTAAATCTCTTCGTGTTTAGTCCTTGGATACTCGATACTTAAGTTGTAATTTTCTACATCGATAATATCTACATCGAGATCCTTATACGACCAACGTTCGGATAATTGTATAATTTAATATTATAACTCAACAAATGATGGAATTTAATCATTTAGGGCCATATTTCCAGCGACCGAGATTACAACGTAGAAGAGAATGGTATAGTTATATACAAGGTATAGTGGTTAATAATTCTCAGTCAAAAAAACGTTTAATTTGGGAGAAAGGTAAAATATTGTTTATTCAAAGTAGGCACCATCGTTAGCGGCACATTTTTCCCATCTCTCTGAATATTTGTAGATGCCTTTCCAGAAAAACCGTACATATTTTGAAGTGATCAAATCTCCAAGCACTTTTACATACATCTCGGTAATTGTTAAAGTGTCACAGTGAATTGTCATCGGCGACCAATATTTAATCTTTCTGCCATTTATTGTTGAGTTTGTACATCGCCTTCTTCCAAAAATGCATGCAATTCAGCAAATTAATTTTTTTTTCGGTTGACCAGGGCGCTCTTTGTTTTTCAAGTCTAAATTATTATTTTGTATCATCGTCTATAATAGGAGCCTCCAAACTACGGCCCGTGGGCCAAATTCGGAATACAAGTGTCATCAATCCAGCCCGCTACTAGCAAATTTGGCAAGCTTATGCTCGAGAGGGCGCGTACTCGGTACGCGCGGTACGCGCCCAGTTAATGGGAAGAAAATTAAAACGGTTTTGGCCCTTCGAACCTGGAGTAATCAGTATAGCTCTAAGGCTGGAAAGTTTGGAGACCTTTTTTTCTATACCAACGCCTACAATCATTTTGTGACAGGACATTGCCACCGTAAGTTTCCAAAAGTATACGACGATTTCCACTCCCGTTTTTATTTTGATTGAACAAGAAAAGTAGTACGTGCCGCAAATGCTCTTTATTTGGCTCGAAATTCGACGACCACCCGAAAAACATATGACGCTAACTCGAAATCGTTTAAACATCAATGGCGTTTTGAAAGGTACTGTCGTAACAACAAACTGATATAGGAGATTAGACTGTGAACCAACCGTTGTTTTCAGCACCATCTCTTAGATAATTAAGTATTATTAACTATCACACCTGGTAGGAAGGGTAGAAAGTAACTTAATGAAAAAAATTGCGCGTAACGAAATATTACAAGGAAAGGATCCAGGACGTTCCAAAAATGGGATGAATAGAAAATTGGTAATCAACACCATCTGAAACTTCCGAAGAAAAATCGGCCCTAGATTTATATAAAAAAAGCAATAAAATGAGACTCCCGTCCATCTTTGAATACATCCAATTAGCCGTAAATTGCTGTGGAGTCAGGATTAATTATATATTCGTAATAGTCACCAAGTCGTATTGGTTAATTTTGTTTTTTAATTTAACTTTCATAATACTTAAACTAAACACTTGAATATTTGCGCCCTGTCGTATCTTTATTGTCTGGAAGGAATTCCACTATAAAAATTCCACTCTACATTCGATTATAGCAGAAAATTAAAACAATCTTGCTTTTGTGAGTCCCTGCATTTAAATTTCAGGTGGCGAAAACGTAAATGTTTAATAATAATTACATAATAAGAGTATCTATTCAAAGATTGCACTGCTGTTTAGGGGAAGACTCAATTCGTCATTTTTTTATTGGACTGGACATACTAATACTGTCTAATATGCATATAGTACTTCTACATTTTTGAAATAATAACAAACCAATAAAACTTAAATTAAAACTGTCTCTATAGTTGGAAATTGTCATAAGTTTCGAAAATGTTTAGTATAGAGAAATGATTGAATTGATCTATTAGACTGAGTAATGGGCATCATCTTTCAAGCAATGCGGATAGAGCTTTCGCAAGATCGATTGTCGATACCGATTCAGAGGGTAAGCCAAAATATTTTCGGTCAACGTTTGTGGTGTCGGTCGGGAACAGAATGCCGAAATGATGCCAATTTTAAAGTTCTGCGGCCGCTTTTATACAGAGCAATATTTTGTTTTAATGCGGTCATTATTTCGGTCCTTTCTAGGTCCCTTGTAAATCTGCAGCGAAATTTTAAATCACCGACGAGCGGTATGCGCTAAACCGAGTTGGCTTTTCCGGTGGCAAAACGTTGAAGTGAAACAAGGCAAAACTTTTTCGGAGAACCCTTTGATATAAAATAAAAAAATGCAGTGGTCATTATTTTGAGAATATAATAGTGTGACGAATTTGGCTTCTTGCATTTTTAATTTAAAATTCTTCTCTGGTGATATAAAATTTAATTTTGAATATTTGTTTGACACATTTTCACACCGAATTAATTTATTAGCTAATGATGTTAAGATTTAATAAAATTTCAAAATGTATTTGAGATGATATGAGAACATTACTCGAAACATTTTAAGTCACGTCACACAAAAATAACGAACATATAAAGTACCTATAAATTGTGAACGGTCTAAAATGGAAATACATTTGAAATGTAAAATGTATAAATTTTTTCAGGTGCATATCCACTAAGGAAATTTAGAATCGTTTCAAACATATTTTATATATATATATATATATATATATATATATATATATATATATATATATATATATATATATATATATATATATATATAAATATATATACATATATATATATATATATATATATATATATATATATATATATATATATATATATATATATATATATATTATTATTATTATTATTATTTTTTTTTTTTTGCCGGTCGCGTTGGTGCGGCGGTAAGAGCGCCTGCTTTGCCGAATCCGCGCTGGAGCGATAGCTGGTTCGATTCCAGCGCTCGGATGGTTATTTTTCTTTCTTCTGTCCGTTTATCTTTCCTAAATGTTTGTGGTTGTTTCTAGGCAAGAGTGTAAAATCCGACTACGAATTACCCCTCAGCCACGCCAGTTAAAGGCTGGGTAAGGCCGGATGCCTTCTGAGAAGTGTACTACGTTGGTCACTCGCCAGTCGATAGGTTTCCTGATAGACTTATGGGTAGGCACATAACCAAGGGTTTATAGCCCGAGGGGGGTGCTGGCCTGGGTTTGTCGGAAGCTGATGACCGTGATTCGGAACCCACGTTAAGCTGTAGGTCCAGTCGCTAAATAGCCTAGTTGCTGATGCGCCTCTAACCCAAACACTACTTTACTTTTATTATTTTTTATTTATTGGGATTTTCGGTCAGTAATTAATTTTTAATTTTTAATTTTTTTATTAACGTTTCGGTTCAAACAAAGAACCATCCTCAGAATAATTCAATGCTAAAATAAACAATTAATTTTAAAATTTTTTTAAATATGTGATTTTAAATTTATTTTTTTTTTTAAATTATCACATATTACTTAATCCCAAGAAATAAAAATAATAATAATAAACGGTCAAGAGAATATATGTATATATATATATATATATATATATATATATATATATATATATATATATATATTTGGGTTTTTCGCCACGATCTAAAACTCAAAAAATATCAAAAATATCTGTTCTTATGTAAATAAAGAATCACTAGGTAAAAACAAAATAAAAACCGGGACAAATTTGTCAGTGATTCTTTTTCTGTAATAACGAACAAAATTTAAGAAAATACAAAAATGTTCTAAAATAAATACAAAGTTTTGAACGTTAACGTCTTGGGAGGTCTTCTCCCGTTTTCAAAACGAATCTAAAAAATAAATTATATTAAGTTTTATATATACTGAAAAGAGTACTAAATATATTTTGTGTATATTTCAATGATAATTACATTGACAATAATAGTTTTTAATGACAGTGACATACTACCAAAAAATATATAGGTGAGGTTTACTGTGTAATTATTGTGTATTATTTGTATTCTTTAGAATCGGGAAACATATTGAATTTACATTTGCCGAAGGCATTTATTATTTAAATAATTTATTTTTATTTAAATTAATTATAGCTGTTTCTTTTAATCTTCTTTTTATTACCGATTCTTTTGATACCGTTTGGAATTATTCTAATTGATTTTATGTCCCGGTTCCATTAATTTACATTTACAAGAAGAGTTTTAGATCGTGGTGAAAAACCTAAAAAAAAAGAAAAAATGTATGAATAAGATCAACACAATCATTCAGAGAATACAAAGAAAAGTTGTTAGCGCAAAAAGTACTTCGAAGCAAATGGTTTTTGGTTTTGGGGTAAATGGATCATTTTTGTTCATGTCCGTGAATAATAAACTACGTCAACGATTTTAGACGGCAAAAGAAGCCGCTGATACGTTCAAAATGCATATTTTGGAGATACCTCAATCGGAATAGAAAAAGTGCCATTTCACCATTTTCAATGACAAAAATTTGTCATATATATATATATATGACAAGTATTATTAACAAAAACACACGCTCGACGAGAGTAGAGTGAAGGTTAGATACTGTTTTAATAAAATATTGTTTTTTTTATCAAAAATCGATTTTCCAACCTTTTCATGCCTTCTAAAAAATATGGATTGTGCAGTATAATCCTCTCTTTTGGCTATAATATTTTGATTTGATGTGAATTTTCTTTCCTTTATCAGAAAGAGCATTTTTTTCCAAACGAGCACGTTCTAAATTAAATCTTTATTCCAAATTCCCTTTCTTCCCCTATCTTCCCCTTTCTTTCCCCTGTCCGAATCGACTCAGTAGCCATGATCTTTTCAGCCAATGAAAGCGTTTTCACCATATTTAGGTAATATTCGCCGAATAAAACCAACTATTTTGACTGTTCGTTCATTTCTGCTGTGTAATGATGAACCTACGTTTCATCAACACTAACGAATGAAATCAGAAACTCTAAACATAACTGTGTAGTGGTCAATTGATTTCGTTTTTGGATGGCAGAAAGTAAACGCCAAATCATCTTGATAGCTTTCTCAAGCCCAAATATTCATATCGGATGTTCCGTGCGCATTCGTTCGTAAATCGTTTCAGGCATCAATTCGTTTATTCTGTGAAGGTTTACGGCACTTCGTCAAAATATTCGTTTTGACTGACTTAAACAAATTGGTCGATAGAGCTCCAAAACTCTAATATGATAATTAGGTTCATGGGTATCAAGTTAGAACTATTTTCCATTCCCCTATAATATTGTAGCGATTTTCCTACAAATCGCCACCAAGGTGCAAATAAAAAATGTGTTTGTTAAAAAAAAAATAACTATTTCTTTACAGTTGAAAATTATCTTCATTCTCACCGCTGGTTCACTATCACAGGTCAAATAATCAAATAAACAAATTAAAATTACTCTCGTCCTCTTGACATTTACACCGATACTGACACTGACACTGACCATTGTTTATCCATTATACCGGGTTGCTTCACTGCCCCCTCCTTAAGAATATTTCGACCCGAATTCCATCCTGGTCCTCTTCTCCATGTCGATATCGGCAACCTTCGCCTTTCCTGCAGCCCGACGTCCCATAGAAGAAATTGGCTTGCGGGTTAGACCGTCTGGATTGGAGGCTGCTGTGGAATATGCTGGAGGAGATATTCAAATTCACGGGGATCGCCATTTTGGTCTGCTGTTTCTACCCAAGGCGAATGGCCAGAAGAGATAAGACAGTGGACTGTTTCTTCTATGGGACGTCGGGCTGCAGGAAAGGCGAAGGTTGCCAATATCGACACAAAATCTTGTCGATCCATCTTTCTTCTTGACGAGAACTACTGGTGAAGCCCGTGGACTGCTGAACGGCTCAATCACACCTTCTTTTCCATATCGTAGACGATCTTGGTTGCTTCTTCATAGGTCAAGGGTAGTCTTCTAGCAGCCTTACGAATTGGTCTAGCATCGCCAGTGTTGATTTTATGCCGAACGATGTTAGTTCTACCCTTGCTCGTCGAACCGATGGCGAAGACATCTCGATTCTTGCTGACAAGATTCTTCAGAGCAGCTCTCTCCTGGTTGGTAAATCCATTTGGTCAGGCGGATACAAGGTCTTCCAATTCTTTCGGGAACTTACCACTGCTACATTCAATGACGTTCAACTTCCTAACAACTGAAGACCCAGGAGAACAATACCCCAATACAGTCCCTTTTTTAATGGACACCGAGTAATAATTGGTGTTCATTACTCGGATGGGCATTCCTTTGATGACACATAGTAGAACTTTTCCTACCGCCACTCCCCGTCCTATCTCCCTATCGTGGCTTCTGAGCTCAAACAGGATGATGCCTCCCATGTCAGACTTCTTCTCCGGGCAAGCGTTCACAATAACCTCACTACGTTCTGGTATTACGCAGTTCTCGCTCAGAATCACACGAACCCCACCTTTCTCGGACCTACGGTGTAGCACGATTTCTTCTCCATTTATGTTCACTGTTCCCCGCTTGAAGTTTAATTCGAGACCCTTGGCATTTATGATGTCCATGCCCAATATGGCTTCATCCTCTATGTCGGCTACCAAAGTTACATGACGAAATGAGGTGCTCTCAAGGCGAAACGTGATGTTGATTTCGCCGTGCACGGCAGCTGGATACCCAGTTGCAGTGCGCAGCTTCCATATAGTGGCCATGATTTTCGTTGAAGGCGAAACGATGTTGGTTCGGACGATGGTCTTTGTCGCACCTGTATCCAGCAGCATCAGATGTAGCTTGTCATCGATATGACCATCTATAAACGCGCTGTTGGGCCGATGTTGAATGGTAGCTATTTTTACTGTTCGATGAGGGGCATGCTGAGTACAGGTCGATGATCGCCCCTTCTCGTCGACCTGCTTTAGTTTTCCCGGGGCCGAAGAGGTGAATGCATTGCATTGGCTTCGCACGTGCTCCAGTTTTCCGCAGTTCCAGCACCTGACTGTCTCCTTTTCTGGCTTCCGGATTCTTTCTTCTAGAATCCGTCGTACGACCCCTTCTATGACGTTCTCGGAGTGTTCATCATCTAATCCTCGGACACGAGCCTGGCTGCAGAAGCTCTGCTTCGCTGCTTCGAATTCCAAGGCTTGGGCAAGCGCATCTACAAGTTTCCTCGGGCGAGACAACAATAAGGATTATCTGACTTCAGGGTCTCGCAGTCCATCCATAAACGCCTGTACAGCCAAGCGTTCCATCACATTCTCCGGAGTAGCAGAATAAGCTAAGCGAACCAATCGAGCAACGTCAGCTTCGAATTCCTGCAGGGTTTTGTTAGGCTTCTGGATGCGGTTCTTTAACTGGTAATGGTAAACATGCTCCAGATGGATCTGTCCAAATCGTAGTTCCAGGCGTTTTACTAGCTTCTGATAACTCCTCTGCTCTTCCGCTGGAATAGTCTGCAACACATCAGTGGCTTCTCCTCGCAGTGCCAAAGTCAAGGCAGTAGCCCTCTCCCTATCAGTCCATCCGTTCACATTTGCTGCTGCCTCAAATTAAATCAGGTAATTGGACCAGGAAGTTTTGCCATCAAAGTGTGGAGGTTTCATCCGCATGCTTGTCATGTGGTTCTTGCTGGACTTAATGGACGCGTAGCCATCAGGAACGGGTAACGTGCTCTTCGCTAATTTTTGGTTGACTTCCTTATTCAAAGAGTGTATTGCCTCCTGAATTTCCGTTCCAAATTCTTTTCTCAGCTTATCCTCCAGGTCTTCTAGATTTTTGTGGACTTTGCTTTCAAGGTTTTCCAGGTTTTTATTCAGCATCTCAGAATTTGTCTGTAACTCATCTCGTAAACTGTCCACATCCTTTCGCATGCTTTCGGCGTTCTCCTGCAATTTAGTTTCTATATTGCTTTCGAGGCTCTCAGCATTGCTTTGAAGCCTACTTTCTATCTTGCTTTCCAGGCTTTTAATCACAGAATTCATGTCGCACGGAACTTCGAACAAATATTCCTCAGAATCCAGATTGTCGTTCATCAAAGCCTTCCTCAATCTCGCTTGCAGCACACTTTTCACACCAGAGATCTCCAAATCACGTTCTTGCAACTCTCTTTTCAAGTCCGCCACTTTCAAGTCTTTCAAAAGTACTCTTTGCGAGGCCATATTGTCTCTTAAATTTATTTATTAATTGTCCATACAAATTTATTAGCACCTTCTGGGAGAATAAACTGACACTAATGTAGCGATTTTCCTACAAATCGCCACCAAGGTGCAAATAAAAAATGTCTTTGTTAAAAAAAAAATTACTATTTATTTACAGTTGAAAATTATCTTCATTCTCACCTCTAGATGACTATCACAGTTCAAATAATCAAATAAACAAATTAAAATTACTCTCGTCCTCTTGACATTTACACCGATACTGACACTGACACTGACCATTGTTTATTCGTTATACCGGGTTGCTTCACTATAATAATTTTACAATAATTCCCTGTGTTTATTCATCATAATGTACGAAGTGAGGCGGTGTAATATGTGTTTTTTTGTGGTGGTTTAATTAGCACGTTTAATTTGGAAGAAAGGTAAAAATGGTTTATTCAAAGTATGCGCCATCGCTGGCTGCGCATTTTCCCCATCACCCTAGCAATTTGTGGATTTGTGGAAAACCGTAAATCTTTTGATGCGGTTTAATTATCAAGCCATTTTTTGACATCTCCGTAATTGTTGAAGTGTCCTATGAAAAGTGCGAGTGAAACATCGATAAAAACATGTGGTAGTAGAAAGGACCCCAGTCTGGTGAGTATGGCGGGTGGGGTAATGTTCCCTGCTAAGTGCAGAAATGGTATTTCCGACCACTTTTGCTACGTATGATGGGGCGTTGTCGTACACCAAAATTACTTTTCTCTGTCTTGTGGCCCATTCTGGTGGCTTTTCGATCAATGCATGATTCAAATTCATCATTTGCTGATGGCAGTAAATGGTATTAACTGTTTCAGCTGGTTTCAGAAGCTCATGCTACATGATATCCTTTTAATGCCACTAAATGAACAGCATTGTCTCTTTCCCAAGCGATTCAATCTTGCGGTCGATGTTGATGGTTGTCCTGGGTCAATACATGATTTTTCTGTGTTTTGGGTTCTCGAAATATATTAATTTTTCGTCTCCAGTGCAAATCCAATGCAAAAAAAGTACTTTTTTCATGCCGGCCAGAGCAACACTGCGCGCATCGTTTTTTTTTTCATCTGTCTGTCATTCAGCTGATAGGTTTGATATAGAGTCAGCTATAGGCTAATAGGTACTCATTTTCTTTCCTACTGGATCTTTTCCATGGCATACAGATGATCACAAATGGTTCGGAAACCAATATTTAACATCTCTGTCATTTGCTTGCTTTTGGGCTTCTTAAAATTTTTTCGGTTGACCTGGGCGTTCTTTGTCCCCCAAGTCGAAATCGCCACTTTTGAATCGTCTAAACCAACGATCACAGGCGTCTTGCATTGAGATATTATCACTTTGAGTTTCCACAAGTGTACCACGTCTTCTACTGGTGTTTTACTTTTGATTGATCAAGAATAGCAGTTTATTTGGCACGAAACTCGACCAAGCCACACGAAGAAGACTCCAACTCGTAACCGTTTAAAAATCAATGGCATTTTGAAAGGTATTGTCGTAGCAACACCCTTGTTTCCCGCGTCAACTCTTAAAAAAAATAAGATTTATTGACCGCCTCATCTGATATATATTTTACAGATTAAATCTCAATTGCTTCAGTAATTTCAACAACATATATTATACTATTATGAATTAAAATTTATATTATAAATTAAAAATAAACCAAGTCACCAAATAGAATAATTAGAATCAGTTTCAAGAATGTATTTTTCAATAATTCAGCTTAGCTATAATAAACTACCTTAGATATATGCTGAATCTGTCTGTTATTGTCATCCACCGTGTATAAATATAATATTAAGAAACCTCTCTACTTACAGAACGTTTTTGCCTTTTGTAAACAGCCCCAACGTAAACTTACCTGAAACATAAACAGATCTATTAATTGGATATACAAATATTACATACTATCGACAAATATTTTGGGTTTCAACAAATAAAATTTCCTTTAATGCTTATTAAAAGTATATTTAAATAGTGCTTAGTTCATAAAATCGACGCCAATGACAGAAAACTGGTTTGGATTTTTCTTGCACTAGAGTTGTCGTTCTGCATCATTCAAGGCTTCCAGATTTACGTCCTGTTTTATGATTATATAGAAATTGTATATTTCCACCATCGGTTGTTCTACTTTTTTAAGTTTTTTAAGATTTTAAGATATCAGATATGGCAGTAATTTCGCAATTCTTATTATAAGAATGTTATTTGTTACATAAATGCGAATACCTTGAATTATTTATTAAATGTTATTCATTTTTCTCATAAAATCATGTATAAAAAAATAATAGTCATTAATACTGTACTGATTCACTTCGATTACAAACCCAGTCAATTGTCTAAACCTTGATCGAGTGATAAAATTCTTCTTGTGTTTGAGGGCAAATCTCTAATTACAGAAGTTGTCTTCGAATAATACGAGAGTTACTATTATGTATCCGGAATAATATATAAAAATCAATATTTATCATTTTTATTGTTTTTCAAAATATTTTCCGCGACGATCTATATATTTTTGCATGCGTTTGAACCAATTTCCATTACGATTGAGGTATCTCCAAAACATGCATTTTGAACGCATCAACCGCTTTTTCTGGCATCGAAAATCGTTGACGACGTAGTTTATTCATCATGGACGGGAACAAAAAGAAGCATTGAGTACCAAATCAAGACTGTACGGCAGATGACCCATCAATTCGATGTTTTGACCGGTCAAATATTGAGTTTTTGGTTGAATATTTGAGAGCTCGCGATGTCATGCTGAAGAATGATCCTGCATCCTCTTGATTGTTTTTTCTTATTTCTTCAAATACTTGAAGCAACCGAATGATTGTGTACCATTCAAAATTGACCATTCTACGATTCTCTAGTGGCACTGTAGCCATATGCCCATTTATCCCAAAAAATAACAGGCGACCATTTGCTTCGAAGTGTTTCTTGCGCGAACAACTTTTGTCCGGTTTGGTTCATTTTGAAAACCCATTCAGCCGACTGCTGTTTACTTTCGGGCTCATAGGCATAAATCCAAGTTTCGTAACCTGTGGAGATATTATACACGGCTTTTGACACATCACGATTGTATTTTTTGAGCATTTCTTTACACCAATCGACACGAGCCCTTTTTTGAGCGATTGTCAAATTGTGCAGAATCCAACGCGTACAAATCTTTTTCACGTCTAAATGGTCCTGTAAAAGTTTGTGTAAACCAGTGACACACAATGATTTTAGATGGTGTTTAAGCGCCAAAAGTTGAAGTGAGTTGATCGATGCATTGTTGTTCAGATAATCCACGTCAAAATTTGTAGTAAATCATCGCACGAAACTTCTCACCAGTTAATTCCATTTTTTGACTGAGATGAAATTTTCAAGTCACTAAACAACATAAATAGCGTCCGTATGACAAAATGTTCTGAGTATGTATACAGTGAAAACAATATCAAACTTTAGGATGTATATGTCAAATGGCGTCTAGCAATACCATTGTTACCAATTCAGGGTACATAAATAGCAACCTTCGTATTAGCAAAGATATGGAGATAATGATGGTCAGGGTAAAAGCAAACCTTCGAAAGCGCCCTAAGAAATCGCCCTAAGAAATCTAACACTACCTTTGTTATTTGAAGGTGTGCTTTGATAGTTTCATTTCATAGTTTCGGCTCATATGTGCCAATGCTCATGTGTGTTTGTACAAGCTAGGAAAAATTCAAATGGAAAGTTATCGAGTTTCTTATGAACTCACTCGAAAAGAATCTCCTGAATAAAATTGTAATTTGTGCTAAATAGTGGATTTTTTACGATAATCCAAATAGCAAAAATCGCCATCAATCAGTACCGCAAAACTGATGAAATAAAGGTAACAATCAAAAAAGTCGGTCTAGCAAGAGAACTAACCTTAGAAGAAGATATGACCTGATAATCAATGATGACAACATTAAGGTTGTTGTCTTGGTAGATAGCTTCGAACTGATGGTGAGGTTCCGGACTGTCGCAGTTTTGTTACCTCAGATGCGCAGAGCATATTGCATCGGGTTCTGATTAGTCGGCACGTCTGCCCCTTCGCACTTTGTGATGAAATTATCTATAATATTTTATAGATACTACTTGTTTGGTGTTCTCGAAATCGATCTTATGGCCTGTTTCTTGGCGGTGTTGGACAACTCTGAGGTAATTTGTTCGTTAGCTATTTTGAATGTTCTTGAACTCTTTATATACTATTTATATATTTATTATTATTATGCTATCTTTATCGCTAACTCCCTTAATGTATGAAAAAAAAGGTTTTTATTTTATTTTGGCTTCTAGGTTTTGTTGTGTTTTCTGGATTATTTATTGCTTTCTCAATGGTATTTTCTCCGTACCCATTTTATTGGAAAACTGATGATATGTGTTTTAGTACTTTTTGTCTTGCTCCTGGGTCCTTTAGGCAATAGAACATTAAGATTAGTATATTTACGTGACTGAAACTGAGCTAGATGGTTGTGTAATTCTGCATTGAAATATTTGTCAGTGTAGGTTGATTTTCTACATAAGGTGTGTTGTAATCTTCCTTTCTGCTTTCTCGTGAAAATAATATATATACGCGACTTGTGACACAGTGCATTATCCTGATAAAAGAGCACTTTTTTCTTCTCCATTTGGGATCGTTTTTGCGCAATTTCTTCTTTCAAATGCATCAATAACGCCATATATTATTTGCTATTGATGGTTCTTTCTTTGTCAAGGTAATCAATGAAAAATACCGCATCCAAAAGTATGCGCATCCCAAAATACGGATGCCAAAACCTTACCAGTTGACATTTGCATTTTTGGTCGCTGTGGGCCGGTTTCGCCAGTTGCTGTCCACTCAACTGAGTGCCGGTTTGACTGTGGAGTGTAATGATAGATTCATGTATCATCTATTGTCACATACGGCATAAAAATACTTTTTTTATTGCGTTGGATTGTCGACCAGTTGCTGATATCGAATGTGAGCCAATGCAGTATCCATTTCAAACATGCTTTGACAAATATTCATGCAAGATAGTGAATTTGGACGACCAGAGCCTTGAACGTCATCGGTATTTGTACGACCACGTTTAAAATCAGCAAACCATTTCTCTACCACTTGTCTCGATGGAGCAGAATTCGAATAACACGTCAAGCTATTGCTTTGGTAATGTTTCCATTAAAAAGCAATGCTTTATTAACATACGAAACTTATATATTTCTATTGTTCTCAAAACTACAAGAATAACGTCACTAAACCCTCTGTAACTTGTGAACTAAACCTCAGATTATCATGAAATTTGACACGTATCATTTGAAGGTTAGTGCTTCTTAAAAATCATATGGGTTTGTCAATAGTGGCATCATCTATATCTCAACCTACGAACTTAAGAATGGTATATATATATATATATATATATATATATATATATATATATATATATATATATATATATATATATATTACAGGAACAGAAAAACGAATAATAAAATTAAATTTAAATTAAAAATGGAGAATGAAAACTCTAATTTTATCTTCGTAATTTTATTTTGCTACGCTTAATAGACGAGAATGCAATATCAAGAAACATAGAATTTTAGATGTTCTTCAATTGGCTAAATTAAAAGGGCAATTACGAAAAAAGGAATGAAGTTCTCAGAAACAGAGTCAGTCCAATGGACAAAGAAATGTCAGTAGTTTCTAATTACTTTAAGTTTCAATTCGTTTCCCGATCTTTCGAAACGTTCTTTAAAAAACCGTTAAAAGTATGTTGTTAACTATCAAAGTACTGCAATATTAAATTTTTAAAATTTCTAAGTTAGTGCATCAAGAACTGAACTAAATGAAAAAAAATCTACGAAAATAAAAACGATTTATTCTAAATGCTATAATGATCAATATGTATCAACATTTTTATTATATTTTTAACACAATGTTGGAAATTATTGAAATAGTTGATGTTATTTGTATCCTATGTTCTTTTCATGCTTTAAATTGTTTTTATGTATCATTAGTTGTTAAACAATTACACATTTTTGATTTTACAGGAAACAATATTTTAATCTTTTTCAATCCAGTCAATTTAAAATAAATTACCAACGTAGGTTGGAGCCGGTGGAATTATTGTTATACAAACTCGAATGTTTTTAATAAAAACTTATTTTAATTTGTTAGCAAGATTGTTGCAAATCGATCACTTGGCGAGTGAAATTATATTCCAATTTAACAATTTAATAACAAGAATATTCCATTCTCTACCAACTTATTATTAGTTAAATATTAGTTATATATTGTTTAGTACATTTTTGCAGCATTTTCATTGTTTCAGTTATAACTATCTTTATACAAATTAACGATCTTTATTCAAAACAACGATTTTTATACAGATCTTGTGATTTTCATTAATGATGTATGCCTCTATAAGACAGAAATTCCAAACAAGATAAACAAACCTCTACGACTTATTACCCAAGTTTGAGGGTAAAACAAAAAAATTTCGAAGTTGAAGTTCAAACAAATTCCGTCGAAACCCAGGTGAGTGAGACACAAAAATAGCTGCAATGTAGGTTAAAAAATTATTAAATTCTACTCGATTGTGAGGTTATATAATATGGATGGCTTCTACATACCACTATCATTCTCTACCACCCGTGACCATCAATCAAGGGTCACAAGCAGGGAGGGCAGAGGGCCCAATGAGGACCCAAAAAGAAAAATAGAAAAAAGAAATAACATTTTATATTTAATAACCACACTAATTAAATTTTAAACGTTGCATTGCAACGTATCCGCATAGAATAACTGTTTTTATTTTAAATCAAACTGTGTTAAGCAATACAACTGTTTACTAAAAAAAAAATTAATTGTTACTTTAATTGTTAATTAAAAAAATAATTTAATTAAAGATTGGCAGAGTTTATTTAAGAAATAACAACACACGCCAAATCTGAACATTATATTTTGGCCTATATAACTTGAGAACTAACATCAGTGGGAAGAGACAAAAATATTAAATGATACTATGGATTCAGAAAAAAAATGAGTAAATATTTTGGAATCTAGTCTTGGAGAGGCTCATTGACATAACTATAATGCTCGCAAAAAATGCTCTTGCATTTGGAGGCTCTAAAGAACATAGTGGAAACTACGATGGGAATTTTTAATCAACTATGCAGCTATTAGCCAAGTACGATCCTCTCATGGCGCAAGTTTTAAGTGCCCTAAAAGGTCATACAAAGTATTTAAATCATGACATACAAAATCAAATTATCAGTTGTATATCTTCTTACATTAAAACTGAACTCATTCAGAAAATATATAAAGCGCAGTATGTTTCAGTCATAATTGACACCAGAGCTATAGCAATGAAAGAAGCATATTTCGGGGTACAAAAAAGATTGCAAGATATTGAAGAGCTGGCTGTATATGTTCATTGTTCTGCTCATTATCTTAATTTAGTAATCAATGATGAGTTGGAGGCGTTAGAGATGTATCGAACTATTTTATAGTATTGCAGTCTATGTATGTGTTTTTCGGCCAGAGTTTTAACCGATGGGACATATTGACATCTTTAACAGGTGAATCTGAGGTAATACTGCAAAACTTAAGTCCACAAGATGGATATCTCGTCATAACTCAATTTTAGCAATTAAGTTAAGATGTTGTTATGAAAACCCTGATAGAAATTTCTCTAAAGACCAAAAAATGGATGAAGTATCAGAGGCAAAGCATTTGTAACTGTGTTATTATCATATGTTCATATTATCAGTGTTCACGAACGTGAATGTTGCTTCGAAATGCCTTCAAAACATTGTTTCTAAATTGAATAGGTTAATAGATAGCTTCTTCGAAGTAAAGGAAGAAGCTGCAGCTTGGAATATAGAAGCAATGTTTCCGGTTAGTAGACAGTCAAAGATTAAAAGCCACTTTGGCGAGTTAGCAGAAGATTACAGGTTTTGTGATGGTGTACACAAGTTCAAAGTTAAAGTACTTTTTCCTCTCTTGGACACTAAAAATGGTCCAATTACTGAACGTTTTCCATAACTTTTTCCATAACGTTTTCCATGAACGTTTTTTCATAACTTAACGGAAAATGTTTTAGTTTTATTTCCTCAAAAATTAATTGCTTTATCAGAAGATGATATTGTGTCAAGGGCTGAAAGATTTCAAACCAAATATAAAGCTGATATTGGTCCCACTCTACATTTAGAACTGGTTTTACTTTGGATGGGCCTACAATCTGAAATAGCGCATTGAAGTTCAGCTTATAATATTTTCAATATTCTATATATAAAGCTGGACATGTAGTTTATAGTAAGTATATTAAAAAGCTTATTTTGAGGCAAATTTGTCTTTACTAGTTTGTGCCATATTTTCTTTTTGTAAATATTTTTTATATTGATGTAAATTAAATTTTATTGGCTTCTCTTCAAGATTCTGGTTACAAGGGTCTAGGGTAACAAGGGTCCCAAAAATTTTCTAGCGGTATACTTTTAGCGTGGATTTTGGACGACCATCTAAACCGTCCAATGATCAAAAACCCCACCCATACTATAGCTTGTTATTACAGTATATTGCCTACTATCCATGGCAAGCTGCAGAGCAACTTATTAATAGACTTGTTTATAGAACGACAATTCGACTAATACTAATTTAGGCTTTGCTAATCTGGTTGTTTTCAAAAACTAGTTAAAACTGTTTTCAAAGTCTAGCTAAAAAAAATCTGGTTAATCTAGTTAAATCTAGTCCAGGTTCATCAAAATTCCCATTCTATATACATCCTATTATATTTGATACATCGACTTCCACGACCACTTCCATACTCTTCCACTATGTATAAAAAATCCCTAAAACTAAATGACATATTGCTCAATCACCCAAATCTTATTATCCGACGAAAATTTGAATATGACGCTAACGATACCGAGTTGTCTCGGTATCTGATACAAGTTGTTAGATACAGTCTTCGATACCGGTTGTAAGAAATGCCTTAGCATATGATTGACGTCCTTTTTCCCGGAAAGTGCTAGGCGAATTTATTTCAAATCTTTTCTCTTTTTTGAAGCTGTAGGCTTAAGATATATAGGGTAATTCTTTAAGACATTATTCAAAACCTTAATACATCGTTTTAAAAGTGCATAGTAAACATCAAAATGACTAAATTAACAGAATATCTTTCAACTTCCGATCCGAGCTAATTAATTAACCCATATTTTTTAAAAATTATTGTTGTATGAAATAATACCAAAGCAATCTAAAAAGAAAGAAATGGGGTACTTATTTAATATGTATCCCAATATTATCCTTTATTTTGCCTCTTTTAAAACGAACTGCATCCGTACAACCAGTTTAAGCCTTTGAGAAAACTATAGGTAGATCCATAACAATGTACCTTCGCACAATAACACCACAATTAATCAATTTAATCCATTTGACTTTCTCTATCCAGTTCCCTGTGTTTACAAGATTTTGTTTTTATAAAATGCAACATTCCCAAAATATATTCTCTAAAAGGAGCTTAAGATCAGAGTGATCATCGTTGAAATGGGAATTCTAAAACGGCTAAGACATTTTTTTTTCTATATGCATTGTTCGTTACGATACGAACGATAAAACATTATTTTGTAATTGTACTGTCCTTAAAAATTTTAATGTTGAAAGTGACGGCCGAATGGTACGATCAAAAGTTAGGATTAACTGTTAAACAGAGAGCGAAAGAATGGCAAAATCGAAGAAGGGCATTGGATTCTGGGAAATTGGTGAAGAGGGGCAGCGATTTTGAGATTGCTTTGGCAAACCGCTTTGTTGTGTTACAAGACTCGGAGAAGATGAAAATATCAGTTCAATGTGAAGAAATGATGTATAAGGGGAAGTGAGATCTTGTAC
This sequence comes from Cosmopolites sordidus, assembly GCA_031761425.1. Classification (NCBI taxonomy): domain Eukaryota; kingdom Metazoa; phylum Arthropoda; class Insecta; order Coleoptera; family Curculionidae; genus Cosmopolites; species Cosmopolites sordidus. The sequence continues at coordinate 14,307 of JARFXV010001242.1, read as the reverse complement.
ATTGCACCAATGACCTCCGGAAGATGAACTAAGTATATTCTCGAATGGCGTTAACAATAACCACGAGAATAATAGTTTCGTCGAATGGAACGTTAGGAATCTCTTCTAGGAATCTTCTAATATTTCCAAAAATGGCGACGAGCCTTGTCTTGTTCGAACATGAGCATTCAGCTTTCGAATGGTAAGTAAAATTATATACGTATAAAGAAAATCTCGGACAACCCGTAATTGTATAATGAAAGAGCTTCTACAAATTTAATGGTGTTTACCAACTTAAAGTCACTGAAATTGCATAATATAAAAGCTCAAGTAAGTTATTATTAAGTACCTTCTTAAAGTCACCTTAGATCAGTGCTTTGCATTCAAAGTTCTCTTATATCATATCTAGACTTCGCTGTGTGATATGGACACGCCATTGAAACTAATGTTATAGCGCCAGCCTCCCAGGACACGGAACGTCAAGTGGTGTTACTGTCGCCTCTGCTATGAAATAGATATTAGCATAATACAGCAACTTACATGGCGATGATGCAATGTGGAAAATTAGTTATGAACTAACTTATAAGGTCACTTTTAATTACTAGCAGTTTTATTAATATTTTAGTGACTTTAAATCCGAATATCACATTTAAAAAAATATAAATAGCAATCTTATAGTATACTGCAAAAAATGTTAGCCAGTAACATTATACATCATTTATACAGATTATACAGATTATACATCATTTATAATCTAACCATCTGCTGTGTACTTTTATCCAGGTTAGACAGAGGTACTTTTGTTCAACTAATTGTTGCTGGAGATAAAAAATGTTGATGTAACAAGAGTATATTAATAAAAACAAAAATAACAAGTCAGGTTTCTTTGTGACATTCAAATATATATTTTCATATAAAATATACGAAAATTCACTTACACTTATACAATTATCCACAACATTTATGATTTTCGCGAGTACGTAGCTTTCGGTAGGTCCCTTTTCAATCCATTTTCCTTGATACCGCATCTCTATAAGGAAAATATCCTAGTGGAATCTCTCGCCGTGTTCGTCACTCACAGCACTCAGGTTTTTAGGGAAAAAATTTAAATGTGAGTTCACGATATGTATCTTCAAGGATATATTGCACCCCAAAGCTTTGGATGAGATCAGAAGTTTATTAATTTAATCTATGTAATTTTCTGCTCTGTGGTTATCCAAAAAGTTTTTTACGACATTAAAAAAATCATTTCCAGGCGGAGTTTTCAAGATAATTCAGTTGTTACTCAAAGCTGTTATCCTTCATTAGTTCCCTCAGTTGAGGACATACAAATATCACCTCTTTACTTTTTGCGTCGTTAATTTTGGCCAATTTTTCTCTCAGTTATAAAAATCCACACCATTTTGCCTATGACTTTTAGTTTTACATGCAAGGGTGGTAAAAGTATATCTTTATTAATGGTGTGTTTTGTCTTCAGACACAGTAGATATGTGGGACCCAGGATTTATCTTGATGGTACACAAGAAAACTAAAGTAACCCAAATAATGTTTAGTTACTAATAGTGTGAAATTTCGACGCTGAGAGGCAAAATTTAATTCTCCACACACATAACAAAACTATCCGGGTGATTTACACAATTTAGTGGTATATTTACGGCCTTAACGAATATCAATGAATTTAAATTTCGTGACTCTTATAGCCGCCAAACTTCAGAAATGACGTTACTCAAACATAAACTCTTATATGAGGTGAAATTAAATATGTAGCTGTCGTAAAAAATATAAAGTGACTGGAAAAAAATAACATTGTTTTTGTAATGAGAGTAGATAAGTACAATTAATTATCATTACAAAATTCGTGTGACAAAAACACTGTTTATCAGTGTTATTAGTTACACAGTAACAGGCAAACCTGAACGTTAGTAATTTTCTAGGTTAATTTCATCTTCTTTAAAAAGTTATAACTGTTTTTGTATTCTACTAGTATTTGTGTTTTTTCCTTTGTTTATAAATAACACATTATACTTTACTCCTCGGATATTATCCGATTCCAACTTTTCCTCTGACAAATAAACATTGCTTTATCAGTAATAAGGTGATTCGAATGCGAAATATTCAGTAGATCTTAAAATGAATGATATAAGTTGCAAAATTTTATCACATTGCAATAATTTTAAGACATTATTTTAAAATAGCCTTTAAAGCAACGTCAAATTTGCGAAGTAGAGGGGGAAGGTTCAGAAACTTCCAGGAGGGAGACATGACTCTTGGAGATAGGGGAAGATCAGGTCGCCTACACTCTCTCGATACCGACGTTTTAAGAGCGGCTGTGGCTACAGATTCTAGAGCAAGCACTAGAAAACTTTCAAGGAAATTAGGAGTATTGACATTTGCGAGACATAGGAATGTATCGACGTTTAAACAGAGACTAGGGAAAAATACTACCTAAAAGACACAAATTGCAAAAGTCTTTTTCAAATAAAATGTCCACTTCCGATGCTAACACTAAATCCACCTTAAAATTCTTATTTTTCTTTCTTTCTAATATGGATGATCATATACAGGGTGATTCTTTTGACTTGTTTTTAACAGCGTATAAACACGATAATTTTTTTTTCTAACTCCATTTTTTTAATTATTGATAAAATTAGGCCGCTACAGCCTTTAATAGATTTTAAAAAATTCAAGCTCGGCTCTTAAAATAATTTAAGCCAATTTCGATCAATCGCACACAATCGATCGCCCCCAAATGCAAAACGAATAGAAAGCAACTGATGTTTATCGTTTTTATTTTGTGAATCATGCATTCTTTTTATTTTCTTATACTGTATTTTAATGTCAATTTTAACGTAGATTTCTACCATAATTTTTGGCCCAGGTGTATGAGAATACTGAAGTACTAGACATGGGGTTAATTTATGGAGAGTGCCTTCAAAAATTCCTATTCTGTATCTCAGCTATACGCTGATCGTTTTCCTTTTTGGGATCACCCATTGCCGAAATATTTTTTTTTGTTTGTTTGAGGAGCCAGAGACACCCACGGGCACATAGTGTGCCCTCAACGATGTTAAAAGAACATCGTGGAGGACACACGGGAATACCTGAAAACGTGCAACAGGAGGAACAAATTTAGTTAGTAAATTAGTCATATCCATTTCATATACAACGAGTTCAAGCCAAAGAGCCACAAAACCACCCCCACAAACAAAGTGCGAGTTGTGCGAGTGGCTTGAGACGACATGAGACGAATCAAAACTTTTCGGTTATGTACGAGGTTTTATTTACCCGAAATGGAATTCACAATTTCCTCAATACTCATTTTTGGTCAGTTGATAATCCTCATGCTTCTATGCAAACAAATTTTCAACATAGATTTTCGGTCAATGTGTAGGCGGCAATTATACACGGTAATCTTGTTGGGCATTTTTATCTTGCCGGATCGTTTAACGGGCGACAACTATCTCGAATTTTTACAAAATCATCTTACTTGTCTTCTAGAAAATGTGCTTTTGAATGTCAGGTAGAACATGTGGTTCATATACAATGGAGCGCCAGCCCATTTTAGGAGTGAAGTGCGGGAGTTCTTAGACATAACTTTTCCTAATAAATGGGTAGGTCGTGGAAGGCCAGTTACGTGGCCGGCTAGGTTACCAGGTTTTAACCCTTGTGATTTGTATTTATGGGGTTACAAGAATAGTTTTTAAGACGCCAAACATAGTTTTTAAAACGCCAGTAAATACACGGGAAGAACTTCGCATAGAATAGGCTGATGGGACTATTAGGGAAAGGCCTTTATCACTATTACGCGCATGCATCGACTTTTGGGTATGTCGGGCTCAACTTTGCGTGGAAGGGATCGGCGACCATTTTGAAACTTTTCTTACAAGGTGTAGGGCCAAAATGAATGTTGTTTTCGAAATTAATATGGTAAGTGTTTATCTTTCAGTTTTTTTGAAAAATAGTATTAAAGAAAATGTTAATTTTATTGAGTTTTATACGCTGTCCAAAAAAAGTCTCAACTTAGGAATAACCCTGTATAGATAGGCCACTGCCTATTTTAACCTTCTTGTACCTCTTCGGACGTAGATGTCCAACATTCTCTCAATTCAATTTCGCCTTATTTTGCAAATCTATTGCCCTCCATTCTGCTTATGTGTTTATTCCATTATTTTCTTCGGTATCTTACCCCCTTTTCCATGTCTTTTATCTTACTTTGTTGTTGAAGGTCTTTGTTTCTAATTTCGTCGTATAATTTTTTTCCCGTAAATGCTTGTGTGAGACACAATTTATTGTACCTTGGAAGTGTCTGGTCACAAGACCAGACTGGAATTATATGGAAACGGTTAATTTTTTCCCAAAAAATATTATCTATTACTTGCATGCGTTTATAAAATTTACCATTCTGTTAAATCATGTTCAGCCAGGTTTCAGATGATAAAAAATGTCTGATTTTTTTGCAATATTCAATTTTAAGTAAAATAAATAAAGCGACCGAATTGTTTCGGTCGCATATGCTATGATGAGTCTAATTGCAAATTTATGTATTCCTATTTGACTTTACTTTATTTTACTTAAAATTGTATATTGCAAAACAAATCAGATATTTTTCATTCAAAAAATTAACAGTTTCGATATAATCTTAGAAAACATATTAATTAGAGATGAGTAAAACTATTATTTTTAAGTAACAGTTGGAACTTACTTCATTTACTGTCATTTTAAAATAACTTTTGAAATAACAGGTTAGGTAAATAACTTAGAAATTATATATAAAGAATATATGTAAACGTCCAAACATTTTATTAAAACCAATTGTTTATTAACAGAATAAAATTACACTTATTTCTAATCTTCTTTTCGTGTCTGCGACTCACTCAACTTTATCAATAACGCTGCCCAATGTCGATCGCTGATACCGCACTCCTATTATTTTCAAAGATTGCAAAACGCGGTAACTGTGAACAACGACAGAACTACGACCACGATTTGTATTTTTTATCGGTTATTAAATGCGCTACCTGTTATTTGTCTGTCAACCTGTTATTTGTTATTTCGTTTAGAAGCGGGGACGCGGCAACAGCGACTGCGAAACTGTTCTACAAAACTGCATATAATATTAATAGTGTACCTGTAATTTCTTCACATCGATAACAGTTGTTAAACGTTAATACAAAATAACAGTTATAAAATAACTGATCGTAAAATATCGACCCACCTCTAATATTAACCAGTTTCGCAATGCAGATGTAGTCAAATTTTTGCATCTGTTTGAGGACAAAAACTATTAAACCGAAATCGATTTAGGATCCAAGTGCTGTAATTTGCTTAGCATCTGGATCAGGCTCACTATTCAGCTTTAGTCAAGGGCACTTCGAAATGCATCGTGTTCATTAGACTGTAAAGTGACATGTCACATGCTAAATGTAGAAATGGTTAGCGATGGCATTACCATTAGTCTCGACACCAAATATGTATATATCTGTTTTAAATATTCATATTAATTTTAACAGGTGCTTATGACCCTCTTTTGTTCACCGAATAAAATATTTAACAGCGACAGGTGTTATAATTTTATAAAAGGGCTGTTATGTTTTTAGCCTCTCGCCACACTGTGATTTTACAGATTTAAACTTTTTTCATTAACGTTAATGATGTGTTTGTTTTGATTTACTTTACAATCAATATTGCTTGATTAAAAATCAATTGCGGAAAATATTTTTTAAGATGACATGCCCTCAGCTTTAATGAAAGGTTTTTGTCAAGAAAGTTTTTTCATTGGTTGTTATTAGGTATAGATAACTCATTAATTATAAAGCATGGTCCAATAAGCGTATCAGAATTTTAAAATGAGACAATGAAAACTACAAGTAATAATCCGTTAATTTAAATTTTATCTTAAAGAACAAATAATGGCATTATGTTTAACTATCTGTTCGAATTACCCAGTATACATACTACAATTGAAGTGAGGGAACCAATCAGTATATTTAATAATAATTAAGCTCCAGGAATCCATTCATACAATCTACATAATGCATTACATTATCAAAGATATCAGGGAAACGAAGAAATGCCGGCGGATTCGAACAAAAATATTGTTTGTCCCATATCTAGAAAACGTAACAAACTGCCATGCAAAAATTTCAAGGGAATTTTCTTTCTATGCGCCACCTACAAAGGTATATCTACTATCATAATAATAATAATAATAATAATCTTTATTGTCTGACAGAATAAATCCATTTATGAGACAATTCACAAAAAAAATAACAAAGATAAAAAAGAAAATTAAGTCAAAAATAATGCTTATATAATAACAGACTTAGATAATAATAATAATAATAACATTTATTGTTTGACAGAATAAATCCATTTGAGACAATTTAAAAAAAAAAGCAACAAAAAAAAGAAAAAAAAAGAAAATCAATGCATATATAACAGACTTAAATAAAGCTACAACAACGATCCCTACAATTTATTATCGATTATTGCAACAGCTTCAAGGCGACAAACCTCGCGAACCGATCTGCAGATACGTTATTAATGTCAACATCGCAGCACAGATCATTGAAGAGCGTCATGGCCTGAAACAGAGGTGTCCTGACCATGAACTTGGTTCCAGCATAGGGTAAATGAAAGGTGGGGCAGGATCTGATACACCTCGAAGGCACGTGGAAGCCCACCACAGATAGAAGTTCAGGGCAGTCAATGAGGGATCTACACAATTTATAGATGAACTGAAGAAGTAAATATTTTCGGCGACTAACTAACGATGATATTTGAAATTTCAACAGGAGACTATTCTGATCTATATGTCTCGTCGAATATCTTCCATCATGTTTGAATGCTAAAAACTTAGCGAATTTTCTCTGGACACCTTCTAGTTGCAATTTGTATCTGTTATACAAAGGGTTCCATACTACAGCACCATACTCCAACTTTGATCTCACATAACTGTGATACAGAGTTTTGAGTGTATTTATGTTCACGAAATCTGCCGAGTTCCGAAAGATGAATCCTAACATTCTCATTGCCTCACTCTGAATGTGGCTAATGTGAGATGAAAAAGACATTTTAGTATCAAAAACAATTCCCAAGTCCCTGAACATCCCGACCCTCTCAATAATTGCACCATTCAGGTTGTAATCAAAATGCGTGACATTCTGGATATTCGCAAATGACATGATATAACACTTGCCAAAATTCAGCGGCAAGTTGTTGATGTTGCACCATTCTTCAATAACCTCAATATCGTTATGCAACATAAAGCAGTCAGCGTTGCTATTTTTATTTCTATATAGTTTCAGATCATCTGCGTACATTAAAATATTGCTTGAAACATTTGTTACTATATCATTAATAAATAGTGCAAAAATAAGGGGAGCAAGATTACTGCGTGTGGGGCCCCACTCATGGCGGTAAATTGAGGTGATCTATAACCTCGTACCTCAACGTAATGCACTCGATCGCTCAAATATGACTCAAATAATAGTATAAGTTTGTCACTGAATCCAAAATTTGCCAATTTATGCAGCAAGATGGAGTGATCCATTCGATCAAAGGCCTTAGAGAAGTCAGTGTAGACCGTATCGACCTGTCCACCATCATCCAAAGCCCGACCAACAAACTGAGCGCAGTAAGCCAAATTGCTAATCGTACTCCGACCAGCAAAAAATACATGCTGCCGCGATGATATCACACTCTTAACTTGACTGAATATGCACGTATAAACGGACATCTCAAATACTTTAGCAAAAGGCGACAAAATCGACACAGGTCTGTAGTTTAAGATACTGCAACGATCGCCCTTCTTAAAGATCGGAACGATTCTTGCTTCCTTCCACACTTTTGGAAACACGCTGGTTGATATTGCCAAATTAAACACAAAAGATAACGGCCTCAATAACGCAGGAGCACAATCTCCGACAAAAAAACACGGCACCTCATCAGGTGCGCAAACAAACCGTTTCTTCAATCTTTTCAGTGCCCTCATTAACATATCATCAGATAAATAGTCGAGTGTTACCTGTGAGCTGGAATTATCACTATGTGGGGTCATGTTCCGATCAGTCGGAGGTCCATAAACGCCGCTGAAGAACTTTGCAAAGGCGTTGACAATATCGTTAGGGTCTGAGTACTCACAGTCTCCGTCTGTGAGCAATTCAGGAAGGGAATCCGACGAAACCCTTGCCCTGACGTAAGTCCAAAATGATGAAGGATCATCAGATATCGAATTCTCAGCTTTATTTAGATAGATTTTGTGGGCCGTGTTTATCATTTTCTTAACACAAGTTCGTTGCACATTGAATTGTTCCCGTAAAGGCTGCGAATCTGACTTTTTCCTTTTTTTGAATAGTCTATGCTTGCGCTTTATGGCTTTTATTATCTCGGTTGTAAACCACACCGGAAATGTTCTCTTACGGATGATAGATCGGGGCACACATTCATCAAAAATACCGAATATCTTCCCATACAGAAACTCGCATGCCCTATTCACTTCACTTATAACATACAAACCTGACCAGTCTATATTTAAAACCCTCTGATAAAGCAACAAAAAATTTGCTTTTCTAAAATTGTATTTGAATTGGGATCTGTTGGCGGGAAACACACGCCGCTCATTGGAGTTAGAAGCGAAGAAGATGGAGAGGGAAGGATGGGATCATAAGAGAGAAACTACTACATTTGAGGGTAGTCAGAAAAGTTTCCAATATCAACATGAAGATGGCGTTACCCGTCAAAAATATTCTGGTAATAAAATTTGCGCATGCGTTGAAAGATCAGAATTCAGAGCGATCAACGATTCAAACACTTTACAGCAAAACAACGTAAGTAAGAAAGTAAGATTAAGTAACAACGTAAGTAAGACATACATCACATTTTGTGGGCTTCTCACCTCACTACTCTACTCTCGGCAGGCGTATGCGGTGAGAATATTGAGCATATTAAGATGAAAAGCTGTATTTCATAATAATTAAGATAGATATTCCAATTAAGCTGGTTCACTTAATGAAAATTACTGACATAAAGGGATGATGAAACTTTGTCAACTCATGGCGGCCATATATGTTTACCGATTTTTGACATGTCTTGTCAGTTGCTTTCCGAAAGGTTTACAACTAAATGATGGTTTTCACGTTAGAAGAACGTGAACGAACAACGAGCAATTCAGACCCATTGTGCTATTCGTCGTGGTGCTCCTTCTGAACAGGCTGTTGATCGTATTATTAGAAAATTTGAAAGTGAGTTTATTCTTCATGATAGTGTGGTGCTTGTACGACAAAAAAAGCCACATGTATTGGGAATATTGCAATATATTGAATATTCAAAGGGAGATGCTTGTTGGCGTTTGATGGAGACTGAAGGATCGAGAATTTTACGAGGAGCACAGGAATTTTTTTTCCTTGTTTTTTGAATATTTTTAATATTCTCCACTTGTCCACTGCGTATTTTCATGCATACCTGGTACTTGAATATAGGGCAACCGTCCGAACGGTTTCAGACAGTAGTACTGTTACGAACCACCGGATGGCGTAAGCTGCATTTCTATGCTTGCTATGCTTTTATCCGATTTGGTCGATTAATATGGTCAGAACCCTGGTCATTCCTTCAGTTGCTTTTGTACGTACAACTCCAAGCCCGACTGATGACAGCTTAAGGCCAGAAACCGGTCTCGGAAGATGCTTGTTGGCGTTTGATAGCGACTGAAGGAATGAGAATTTTACGTTGAACACAGGATTTTGTTTTCCTTGTTTTTTGGACATTTTTAATATTCTCTACTTGTCCACTGTATATTTTCATCCTTCAGATTACTTCTCTGGGGATATGTAAAAACACAGGTTTATAGCAATAAACCCGTGACTATTGGCGACTTGGAAACTAACATTCGTCAAGCCATAGTCGCCATACAGTCCGAAATATGCACCGGGTTCATCGAAAATTGGCGCGAGCGGATCCGTGTCTGCAAAAAAAGCCGTGGTAGCTATTTGGCTGAAATCATATCATAAATTGCATAAATTGCAAGTCTGAATCTCTTAAATAAAGCAATCGGAACCGATTTTGAGCAAAAAATGGGTGTTTTATTTAATTTTCAAGTTTCATCATTCTTATTGATAGACCCTTTACATTACAGTACAAGTCGGAATATAGATTTACTTGACGGATCATTTCAGTATTACCGAAGACTTAAAGAAGAGTAATATTCTAGTTCTAATCTGATTACATAAATATAATATTAAGTACAATATTGTTTGCAAAAGCAATATGTGCAGATTTCAAAAACGATGCCAAAAACATAGCGTTGAAAATTAATGCGGATAAAGCAAGAGTGTTGCAACAATTATGGTCTAAATGATCTGATCAAAACATTACAAATGAAGGGAATATTATGAAGTTTGTAGTGAATTTTTAATATTTGGGAACCTTTAGAGTATTGTTTCTCAACCTGGGGGGTCGCGTTCAGGAATATGGGGGGTCGCAATATGTTCAAAAAATAAGACCCGTATATCGAAATATCCATTTATTAAAGTATTTTTAATTTCAAAACACGTGTTAGAAAATTAGATATTACCAGGTAATAATTGCATAATAAAATAAACTTAAATAAAGTAATAACCAAGTTTGAAGTAATAATTTAAGGCAACGGTGGATTTTGTTTTTCACTTAAAAGTTTTTCTACACGCGGATCATCATTGCAAGCACGTATAAGCAAATTATTTTCCAGATAATAGATGATTTCTATAAGTAAGAAGTCGCGAACGGAATCATTTTTTTCAAAGCTTCTGTTAGTAAGCTTCCATATTCACATCGTTGTGCAAGCCAAAACTTATCTAAATCTTGAGTTTAAACTTCCAGTTGTAAAGTTTTGTCGGTCGGTATTTCAATAAGTTGGTTATAAATCTCAATAGGTAATTCAGCAGCTGCAACAACATTTTCATCGACAAATCATCGTTGCTATTTGGAAAATATGCCAGTAACTGAATTTTCAATTCGCGTAAACTCGTTTTCATGCTCTCCAACATGCGATCAATAACAAAATTTTCTAAATCCATATTTTTGGTAATATAATCCCACGTTAAAGTGAATGTATCAAAATTGCGTTTTTTAAAGGGCATAATCCAAATAACAAGCTTCTTAATGAAGGCATGTTTTTATTACGGCCTTGTAAACTTGTATCCATGTCATTCAAATATAAAAATATATCACTCAAGTAAGCCAACAATAATAAAGTTTCTCCATGTTGTAAAATCTCCTAAAATAACATATTTTTATCTGTAAAAAATATTTTCAATTAATTTCTCAATTCAAAAAGCCTAGTTAGAACGTTTTCTCGCGACAACGACCTAACTTCAGTATGGAAAAGCAGTGAGTCGTATTTGGCACCCATTTCTTCGGAAATCAATCTAGTATGCAATCTAGTCGTTTCAATATGTGTCATAATGTCTGTTAATTTTATTCTCACACCAAAATAAACGTTAAATTGACGTATTGTAGTTATTGTAGCAGTTTTTACTTTGCTTTTTAGCCATTTAGTTTTAAGCCAATGAAGCGTACTACTCATTGTAACCTACATTCAGCTCAGGAGAGATTTTCTTCAGAATATGAGGCTATGTTTATAGAATCATTATAAGACCAATTCTAATCTAGGGCGAAACATTCTCCGAAAAATACTAATCCCAAAGAATGACAATCCACAATGGAGGATTAATTACAATCATGAACGTTACCAAATATTTATAGATTCGCCCGTCGAGAGTCTCTTTAGGCTCATACACGTGCCTTACCTACTTTAGTGGGTGAGGCACGTGTATAGTTGGAACAAGATTAAAAGGTAAACCCTGGAAAAAGTAAAATGACGCACTCCGGACCCGACATCGGACCGTTGCGTAAGAGAGATAGATAAATAAATAAGTAGTACGAACTGCCCTTATAAACTGTAATGTTTTTCTCCGACACAAAATATATATTTCAGAGTCACCTTGTAAAAATTATTAGATATGTAGTTTTTACCTCACATTCCCACCAATCATCACCCGTAAAATAATTAAATTTTAGTTACATACTTTAATAAATATCATGCAATTTTCAGGAAATGACAAGAAAATAACACATTTTAATTTACACTTCCAAGCTAATATTAAGATACCAACCGAATACGCACCGGATGTAAAATCAAGTTCGATATCGCGTGTAGCGAATCGCAGTTCTCAAGGGAGCAGTTGGACTAATTTTATTACATATGCTCAGAATTTTATGAAAAAAAAGGCATGCCTTCCGTTGAGCTTTCGAAAACAAAAAGAAAAAAGGAACACGTCTCAATTGTGAGGTCGCTGGCGTGAGCATAATGAAAAAGTTCGCAGGCAACAAGCGTAATAATTCATGTAGGCATTTAATATTTGCAATTATAAATATGGTGGCATTTAAATTATCACGATACATTCGTATTTTGTTACAATAGTTCTCGGTTTCAGTTTTTTTTTCTGAAGCCACTTTAACCACATTATACGAGGGTCTTTCTATATATTCTTTAATATTATTCCATAGGGAACTGAAATCTTTGAATCACAATCGTATCAGTGGCGACTCGTGAGGGAGGGCTTTGGGGCGCCGCCCCTCCAGCATTTATTGTAATAAATGTAAACAATTTTTCAAAGCAAAAACACCATATTTTATTTCCGTTCAGTTTCTTTCCTTTAACTCATTTTCCTGGTTCACCTCCTGAATAGGGTTTCAATAGCACGAAAATTAAAAAGGAGGAAGGGGAAAGTCTCTTGAAGTGCCAATTTATATGATCATGGCTTTAGTCGTTCCTTCATCCGCTCTTCAGATGTCCAACTTGAGCCCAACTGATGATGGCTTAAGGTCAGAAAACGGTCTTGGGAGACGCTTGCTGGCCCTTTGAATTGCGGATGAAGGAATGGCAAAGTATGACATGGAGCAAAAGTGAACTTCCTTATCTTTTAAATACTTTTCTCATATATATACATACATATATATACATACATATATATATATATATATATATATATATATATATATATATATATTATATATATATATATATATATATATATATTTATATATATATACATATATATATATATATATATATATATATATATATATATATATATATATATATATATATACATATATATATATATATATATATATATATATATATATATATATATATATATATATATATATATATATATATATATATATATATATATAAATATATCCGGTGTCTCCAAGATAAGAATGCACTATACACAGATCTGGGAAACCATACGAGATAGATTTAGAAATAATTAAATTAGAAAAAAGTTGCAACTCACTGAACTCTGTAACGTCACGTTTTCAAATTTTAAAAATTCCGAATATTTCCGAAGATATGTGGAAAAACCCGAATTTTCTCGATTTGGATTTTATCTGTTTCTGATTCTATTTAAAAAGATATGTCAAAATAAACTTGACATTTTTATGGCCACTTTTTTTCCTCTACAAGGTAGTACAAGATTTTTGATCCAAGGTTTCGGCTTTTCTCGACTATTGTCAACTTTTTTTTTTTAAATAGTCGAATAATTTTATTGTATGTTTAGTAAATTCTACTTTTTATTCTGAATCCAACGACATGTCACACTTACCTGACACATTACGCGGGCATGTAATGGGATGACAACGTTACGCACTACTGAGAGTGAAGGGGTGCGCAGGGAAAGTTATAAAGGTGGCTGCGAAATATGAGAGAATGGTTCAATCGTTTATCGAACGAGCACTTGCAGTTATAATTAAATAATTATAATGGTCACCATTATTCGTTTGAAGACGGCACAATAAGAAGAAAGAGTTTATTTGGACATTTTGTATGCCACTAGTTTAAAACTTTCCTGAAACTCAGGCAGTGGCGATGAGTACCATATAATTGGACATCCAGTGTGTGTTATGGATAGACTCTGAAAATACTATTGCGTTAAAACAATTTTTATATTAGAACATACGTGAAAAACCCCTCACTCAAACGGATTTACCAAGAAACAAATCACTTAATTGTAATCTTTTCTCTCTCTCTCTCACACTCATATATATATATATATATATATATATATATATATATATATATATATATATATATATATATGTATATATATATATATATATATATATATATATATATATATATATATATATATATATATATATATATATATATATATATATATATGTATATATATATATATATATATATATATATATATATATATATATATATATATATATATATATATATATATATATATATAATATATATATATATATATATAT